>JADOBS010301056.1:0-11495 GCA_015708375.1 Cydonia oblonga
TTTAAGAAAAAAAAATAGCCTAAGTTTATTCTTTAATAATCCCGGGCTAAAATTTTAGGCTAGAACGGTTGGAGCAGAAAAACTGTTTCTGGGCTAAAAGTTAAATTTTTCGGGCTAAAATATTTGGCTTTTAGCCCAACCATTGGAGATGGTCTAATCCACCTCGAATGTTTGAGTGAATCCCGGAGCTACCAATCTTGCTTTATGCCTCTCAATTGATCCATTTGACTTGAATTTGAGTTTATAAATCCATTTGCAACCCACGACTTTCTTGCCTGTTGGAAGTTTGGTGATACTTCAGGTGTTATGTTGATCTAAGGCTTTAAGTTCTTCTTGCATTGCTTCCTTCCAAACCTCTTGGCTGTTGGCCTCATGGAAATTCTGAGGCTCCTTATAATTTGATATGGTGCTTAGGAATGCAGCATGGGCTGCTGTCACTCTCTTGTACGACACACAATGGGAGATGGGATGTGTGGGTTTGTAGATGACAAAGTCTTGAAGTCTTGTGGGAGTCTTCCTAACACGCATTGGATTGCGTCGAGGAGCAGGAAGAGTTGTCTCACACTCGTTCACATTTTGGACCGTATTGTGAGGGTCATCTTGATTGTCACCATCTTCATGCCATGTACCATCAGAGTGAGACCCTTCATTACTACTTTCATTGAGAGATGCATCGATGTTGACATAACTGGGATCTTGTTGTTGTGGAGCCTCAAGTTCGATTCTTGGTAGTGGGAACACATCCAAGATGTCATCCCCTTGACTTGTGATTTCATGTGACTTACTGAAAAAAGGATTAGTTTCATGGAAACGAACATCTTTGAACACAATCAATCTCCCTAGTTGAGGATTATAACACTTATATCCCTTTTGTGTAGATGAATAACCAAGAAAAATACATTTAACAGCTCTAGGATCCAATTTATCTTGGTGATGAGATTGAATATGCACAAAACAGATGCAGCCAAAAACTCTAAGATGTGAGAGATCAATTTTACTTCCTTTCATGACCTCTAGGGGAGACTTGAAATCCAAGACTCGGCTGGGTAATCTATTGATGATATAAGCAGCTACCATAACTCCTTGGGACCAAAATCTCTTTGGTACATTCATTTGTAGCATTAGTGCTCTTGTTTTTTCAAGTAGATCACGGTTTTTGCGTTCGGCTACACCATTTTGTTGAGGTGTGCCAACACAACTTGTTTGATGCATGATGCCATGAGTGCTTAAATATTGTTTCATGATATGGGACATATATTTGGTGCCATTGTCAGACCTTAAGGTTTGAATTTGAGAGGAGAGATGGTTTTTAACAAGGTTATGAAAGTCCTTAAATACTTCCATAACTTCATTCTTAGACTTTAGAAGATACAACCAAGTGACCTGAGAGAAATCATCAACAAAAATCACAAAATACTTATAACCATCAAATAATTCACTAGTTGGTCCCCATACATCTGAATGAACTAGTTCAAAACACTTACTAGCCCTGGACAAGGAAACGTTAAAAGATAATCTAGTGGCCTTAGACAAGTGGCATGTTTCACATGAAATAGCATCATTCCCTAAGTTTGGAAATAAAGTTGACAAAATGGGTGGAGAAGGGTGAGCTAATAGTTGATGCCACAATTGATTTTCTTGAATGGGATTAAACTTAGCTTGGAACCCTCTGGGATTGCTCTTTGATATGTAATAGAGACCATCTAAATAAAACCCTTCACCAATCGTCTTCTTGGTGGCACAATCCTGAAAGATGACATTGTGAGGAGAAAATATAGCTAAGCAATTCAAGGTATTTGTGATCTTTCCCACAGATAGAAGTTGAAATGGGAAGGAAGGCACATACAAAGCTATTGATTCAATTTCATCTGACATTAAGTTTATTTTTTCCTTTCCTAAAACCTTTACATTCTCACCATTTGCAATTGAAACTTGGGAAGGATTTGTGAATTTTTTAAACTTTTGAGACTCAGACACATGGTTGGTCATATGATCTGTGGCACCTGAATCTACAACCCAAATATCATGCAACATATTTATTTTAAGAGCAGTTTTAAAGGCTTTCATGATACCTTGCATGTTCTCTTGGGGTACATGTTTCGTGTCTGCCAAGAAACTCGCAAACTTGCCTAGCAATGCCGTCGAGTTCCCTTCTCCTATGCTGTCTGCACGGTCAATTCCAACCCCTCATTTCTTGCCTTGAAGGTATGACATAAACTCATTCATGAGTTCAGCTGGATTCGCTGTGAAGTTCTTGATGGATCAGACCCATTAGAGGTGGAGGCAGACGCATGATTTGCTCGGTGTGTAGTACGGTTCACCCTTTGTAAACCCTTGTTGTCCTTCATGAAATCAGGCTTTAATTCTGGATGTAAAATCCAGCATGTGTCTTTAACATGACCTGTATTGTTGTAGTGTTGACACTTCAAGTTCGGATGCTTTCCTTTGTACTTCCTCTAATTGGTTAGATAAGCCCTAGCCTCAGGTACACCAGCCATTGTACCCATGTTCATGACTTTCCTCCTTACTTCTTCACGTTGGATTGTTGCACATACACTGGTGAAAGAAGGAAGATCAGTGTTAATGAGTATGTGACATCGTAGATCTTCATACGTTGAATCGAGATTGGACAAGAGTTGAAATATCTTTTCTTCTTTTGCTCTCTTTCGTAGCAGTGCTGCGTCGGTTGTATGAGGGCGATAAATTTCCAACTCATTCCACATGCTTCCTAAGAGTTGCACAAACGACTTGTCGTCTTGTTGCAGATTGGAGATGTCTTCTTTAATTGAAAAACCCGTCCAACATTGTTCTGGCTGCCATACATTTCCTTGACCGCCTCCCATAGCTAGTATGAGGATTCAGAGTAGCTGAATATTTCAGCCAATTTCTGTTCCATGGAATTCAGGAGCCATGACATAACTAGCTGATCCTTGCTAAGCCAGGATTCATAGGTTGGTGAGGAAGCATCAGGTACTTCGATGCTTCCATTTATGAACCCTAACTTGGACCTTCCACCTAGAGCCAGAGACACTGCTCTCGACCAAGGCAAGTAATTAAACTCATTCAACACGACTGAGCTTAATCTTTGATTTGGATTGACATCCACCTCATGCACATTCATGGAGGAAATCACCTCTGAACTATCAGCTTCTGATCCTAGTGGATTGTCTTCAACCATTTTGAAGATTGAACACGCTTGGATGGTAGTACAGCAGAAGCAGGTTAAATTTCCTGCTCTGATACTATGTTGATTTTCAAAGTTTGTATTGTATTTCCATCATGAGATCATTACAATTGTACATCAATATATAAGGAGATTGACTCCTTGATTTATGCCACAAAATGTGGCTTAGGGAAGACAAATAACAGCTCCTTGAATTAAGGAGTTGACTACCTAGATTACAAAGTTGACAGCACAAAGATAAACTAATCACAAGAGAATCGGACTCTTAACCACCTAGGGAACAATCAATACCCAGAAGGAACAAAGAAGAGTAGTTGACCTATCCCCCTATTGTCCAGTGTTACCGTAAACCTTCCTAATAATCAGGAAACCCTAATAACCACTGGACTAACTTCCAATAGACAAGTTCACAAGTTCATAGCACTACATATTAAGTACGGAAAGATAGTCTACTTTAATACCATAATACAATGTGATAGCATTAAACCCAAAAAAATCCAAAACGAACTCACTTGCATAAGCACAAAATAAGAGGGAGTGAGCAGTACCCGTACGAGCTGCCGCAACATGCAAAGATGTGAGACCATTGGTTCCCTGAAAAGAAGGAGACATTGGACACTGGTTTAGAATAGAACAAGCTATGTGTGGAAACCAGTGGAGGGTAGCTAGGAACAATGGTGACTCGTTAGCGCTATTAGTGAAACAACACAATTGGGGATCGGATTCCATTAACAGAAGCACCACTTGATGGTGACCCGACCGGACGGCAACATGCATGGCGGTATCTTTTTGCAAATTAGTCATTCGGAGCAGTTGTTGTCGTCCAATCGGGTCACCCTTATCAGCTGGTGGTACTAGTCCACTTTCCTCATCAACTCCTTCGAGGCTTAGCGTTGTCACTGTTGTGGCGTGTTGGATGAGTAGCTTGACTATTTCGACACAGCCTACTCTTGAAGCAACGTGCAGTGGAGTGTTACCCTTCTTGTTGGATGCCCAAAACAGTTGACCATATTGATCTGGATCGACATTTTTGAAGAAATCTATTTGCTTTGATTCGGCGGAGATATGAAGAATGTTGTTGTCTTTAGGCGTTTTCTGATGGAGGAGAAGATCAATAGATGATACACCACCATTTTTCCGGTTGATTTTGTCTCTCAAAAAACCAACATCACCCGATGTTGCTGCTTCATACAGGAAAGGATCCATGGCTATGTAGCTCTCTCTCTCCGAACTTCACGTCTTGCTCGATGTATTGATACAATGTAATACTACAATATACTTTCATTCAACAACCTTCTATCTTCTTACAATTTCCTTATATAGTAACTAGACCGAATTAGCTACTAAGAAACTGACTAACAACCTTATCTCTTACTATTACCAGCTAACCAATTAACGAATTTGATAGTGCTGACACATCATCCTAGTCAGCATCCTATCACTCAACTTTAACCAAGTAACGGGAAAATTGCCAATTAGTCTCCGGGCGTACGTGATTGGAATCTCATGAAGGTTTCGGCTGGTTGCTTTGTGTTATGCATGGACTGGAGTCCTCTTCCTGTCAATACCTATCCTTTTTGTCTACTTGTTCGCTCCTGTACTGTTGTGCAAATATGTGTATGGACTGAAGCCCTCTTCTTGTCAATTCCTATCCTTGCATGTGTCCGCTTGTTCAAATGCATTACTGCAATATTTTTATGTCATTATATGTGTGGAACCCGAGTATATGAATGCCGCGTCACCCTACTAGTATAATTTAATGACATACCTCAAGGATCAATTGAAACCTTTTAAGTTTCAGGCGACACAGTGAGACCATAATTGAGTTTCATGGCCTTAAAGTGATTTTCGGAAGCAAAAATGTACATTGTTGTGATATGGCTCGTCAAAATATCAAGGCCAATTAGGTTTAAGTCTTCAATTGATGTTGGGAAAAGAGAAAAGGAATGTGCACGTGTTATTTTCCATAACAATTGGGAAATAGGTTCTTCTTTATAATCCCAATCAGTTTAAGATTAGGAAATAAGTTAGTTTTCCCTATTCTGAAAGGATTTAGGAATCATATACTTGTAAGTCATGTAACTATCGGTCTATCTACTAAAATAGGCTTGTTGGGGCTGATTATTCAAACGAACAGTATATAAAATAGAGGGGTAGAAAGCCAAGAGTGATAGAGAGATTTAAATTGAAGGTTTTGGGGTTTAGCATAAGTTTTCAATAAGTTCTTGTAACCGAGTTGCTATTCTCCACAGGGCAGGTGATTTCTCAAGAAATATCACATGAGAAGTAGCCAAAGTTCGCCGAACCTGGCTAAATTCTTTGTGTTTGTGTGTGGCGTGTGTACTTTATTGTTCTTATATCCGCATAACATCATCTTCTAAGTTCGCATATATCAATAAACAAGATTGATTAAGGGAGATTAAATCAACATTGCAATGTTCTTGTACTCATCTTTCAAGAACTCATTTAAGCTTCTCGCGGATGATTTCAATAGTGTGAACTGTGAAGCTCCTCGTGCATAAGTTCCTTCCAACCGTTATGCCAATTTGAAACCTCTTCAAGTTGGGGTTCGAAAGCAACCAGATTTTCAGAGCATTTATATATTTGGGGAAGAAAAAAATTCACCATGATCTGTACCATGAGATGAATGGGGATGGCTGAAGCCCAACTCATGACCCAAATTTACTCATCAACCCTCCGGTTTGGTGGGTTCACTTGGATTCCTTGGAGCACAAGCTGCAACTTCGGAACTATAAAGGTACGTGTAAGCTGTTCCCAACTAGCAGAATCAAACACATTGTTCCAGGGTGAGAGAACCGTATAAACTGATCCATCGCTCAGGTGCCATGCGCCAAGAACATTACTCAACTTGAAATGTAAGGTGGGACACAAATCCTCTAATTAACTTGTGTCCTAAGTATGGTAGCCATGGACGCAACCACATGTGAATAGGAATAGTGTCTTCACGCAGTGCCACAAATCAACGGCATCCTTGAGTTTAGGCAAGACTACCGTACATGGCTTCAAGGACACGAGGGGGCGGCAAATTCTCCCAAGACTTCAAAAACCGAAGCATTGGTTCGAGGTCCTTGGCCTGCCAAGTATTGACAGCAACAATTCTCACTGCAGGTACCACAACCTCCGAAAGCAATTGAACATAATTCCCCGGCTTTCCACGAAGTAAAGCTTTCCAAGACGATATGCGTCCAAGCCATGCATGGGATTCCAAAGAGGATCCCACCCCTGAAATAATAGAACCGCTATTTGGACTCTCTAAATTAAAATGTAGCTGGATATCATATATAGGTGGGCAGCAAAGTGATCAATAAATATGATACAAATAGCATTACAAATTATAATCGCACCCTCGGATACTTTGTAGCAAGGTTCAAGGAGGCACTTGACCATAATCCAAAAATGCAAATTTACTTGAACCAAATGTTTTAAGTCCCAAAACTTTGAAGAACATATGTTATTCAAAAGCTACATACAAGAAGCTAAACATCCAGAAACAAGAAGTTAATGGCTTTGCAAACTACAAAATAATTGGCGGGTTACAAAGCCCCAACCGCGGGGCAGCTACTAAGGGCCAATGAATGCCTGGCACTGGGATTCCCAGTGCTGCTTTGCTTGCCGAACCCTCTCTACCCTCTCGGTCTGGAGTCTCTGCTCCCAGTATTCACGGCAGCTGTTAAAACATGAATAAATAAGAATGAGAAATTGCATGTATAGGATGATCATTTACTCATAAGGATTCTAAGTGAGAATATGCTGAACAAAAACATACTTTCGGCTAAGTAACATGTTAAGCTCTTCTAAATGTACAGCGCCTTCAAAAACTCTAGCCTGAAATCAACATGAACAATCACAAAACAGTGAGCAACAATAATTTTGATTGTAGCGATGCGGCTCATTCTCCAGGTCCTAAAAGATTACAGCTCTACAACAATTACAAAGAAGATAATTACTCACCTCTCGGCATAGAGGACATTTTTCTTTAGGCTCTGCAGACTTTAATCCATCAACAATAGTCACTGATGCAGCCGAGCAAGCACACATGTAGCAGAATATATGACCGCACGTAAGAGCAACTGGATCAAAAACCGTGTCCTATAAAGCGGAAGATAAAAATAAATCACACGAAACCTCAAATGAAGCGCAACAATAGCAACATGCTTTCTTCCCAACAACTCCTACTAATGTCTTGGTATTGCTACACTACAGCTACTGAAGGTTTACGTTTTAGTTGAGCTAATCAAAATTGTACGTCACATTGTTTGCAGTTTGCGGGAAAAAATGTCAGGTGTTATGCACTAGTCATATGTGCTCCTACATCATAAGAGGCATGAAATGTGCAATTAAACTATTGAAGAGCGAGAGTGATATTGTAAGAGCGCTACAACTTTCATATCAATTTTCTAAACCTCTTATTCAAGACTTGAATTCACATGTAGGATAAAACGCTGTGTAGTGTTAACATAGTAACAACACAAATACGCAGTCAATAATCCGTTATATGGAAACCTTGATACTTACCAAGCATATAGAACAAGTCAAATCAATATCAAGCTTAACGGAATCAAAGAGCTCACAGGCGAGAGATGGTTTCTCATCATTAATCTTGAGGGAGCATCCCTCAAACAAAGCCGGTGCCTTCCTCGACTTAGTTTTGGTTTCCCTTAAATTGATGTGAAAAGCCATAAGCTCAAAAAGCCATGGGCTCTGAAGGAGTCCAATGTGCATACTTTGAGCTTGTGACTTAAAGGCCTGTCCTTGTGTTGAGTAATGAATCTGTTCCCATGACACAAACGAAAATTATAAACATGTATATTTAACTGGATTACCGAAACTTTCGATAAACGCACTACCAATTTTGAGCAGTTGGATTCACATACCTTATCATATTTCTTTAGTATTTTCCGAATGGCAATGGCGTTGATCAGTGCATAAGTCACGAGGTCCTTGCCTTCTTCTATTAAGGCACCATGGCCCCCTCGACGTTTGCCCTTGACCCAAAACATGTACTTACGAAAGCCAGAAGCCAGATGGAGTTCAAGCAATTTCTGTGCACGCTTATGAAAGAAGCCCACCACAGCAGACATCTCATCGAGAAGGGCCGGGAAAAAGCTCCCATCACACACTGCCAAAGTTCAATTAAATCAGCATAAACTCCATTACCAGGCACAAAAATCAATATCACTGAGGATTCAGTAACCTTCAAAATTAGAAGATAAAACAGGTTCCATGTGCTTTGAAAATCGATTACTTTTTCCTACAAAGACAATATCCTAAACTTACTGTAGTTTACGAGATAAGAATTCAAACTTAGACGATGGGGTGGGCACGTTGTCCTAACCAAGTGACCTAATTCACGTCTGACTGGCTAAAAATTTCAATTGTTGTAACTTGTATATACTCTCCAACATTTGGCTTTTCAAACAATTGAATGAAATGAATGCAAGGTGTTGACTTTTCATCTCAAAGATTTCCAATGAAATTAACAATGTACACACATGATATATATATCCGACGTGATTCATGAACAAAAAACTGAATGGTAATTGGGATTCAAACAGCCAAAAGAACTAGCAAATTAAGTTAAAATTTATAATCATAACAATCATCAGAAACAGATTAAAAAACCAAAAATAAGAGATAAAAATCCGTAACTGAAATTTAAAATTACCTGGGCAATGGTCAGGGCAAGTACGGACGTCATGGAAATCTTCTCTGCGGCATTTCTTCAAGATCTTCTTAAGCTTTTTGAATCCAACCCCGGGCTGCTTCTTCTTCTGGCCTTGCATGTACTCCTGGTATGTCTTGCAGAACTTCATTTTTCATCAATATTTAACCCAAATCCTTCGACTTCAATTAGATTCACTGGATATCAGAGATGGGTTGCGATTGAAATGCCAAGAAAATCAAATCTTTAACGCTAATCACCGATTAGATATATAGTTTAATCATCTGCTGATATCTGTGTATAGGGATGTGTAACGGTTTCTCTCTCTCTACCGGGTCTACGCGCTTGAAGAAGACGTATAATATATATATAAAGGAAGAAGAGGACAACATATCGGATAACACTGAGGTGCTGATTTTCCCGAGAAAAAGTCAAGAATTGCTCCGGGAAAGTTCCTTCTTTTTTGGTGAGGATTTTCTCGGGAACTTTAAAAGCGGATTTGAAAACGTTTTCTTCTGGGGTAAATCCAGGTGGGAAGACGTTTCCCAATCGAGAGTAATACTAGATTCTTGACATTTTGACTATGGATATTATATTATAGAGCATCTCTAAAGAATGTTTTCATAATCAATCACTAGCACATGGGCACTTACAAAGTGTGTGAGAAACTTTTTTATTTTTATTTTTAAAATAAAAGGAGAAAGGAAGAGATTGATAGAGAATATGAAAGTAAGAAGTTTTTTATTTTTTTTTATTTTTTATTTTTTATTTTTTATTTTTTTTAATTAGGAATATATTAGGATTACATGTATGTCAGGCTTTGAAAAAAAAAAAGGTAAAATTTGGTTGTGTGAAATTACATTTCTGCCCCATATTTATTATTTATGTTATGTTTTAATTAGAGGGTTAAACTGGTAATTTCATAAAATTTTGATTAATAATGAGAGTTTTATTAATTAGTAGAGATAAAGGTTTTGTCATGTTAAATTTGAGATCAAATAGGAGTCGATTAGAGCACCACCCTTATCTCAACTGACATTTTGAATATGGATATTATATTATAGAGCATCTTTAAAGGTGTCAAATACATCAACTTTGGATTTATAGACATTAAGGTTTTCTCCAAGGAAGATATCATAGTTGACATGATAGTCGAGTCATTTGGCACTTTGCTTTCTAGTAATATTTTTTTACAGCAAACTAAGATGGAGTTTATTTTGTTATTTAATGTGTGGGTTTCATAATTCATCATCAATAGGATATACAATTAAACTATTCTAAACTATTTAAAAAAAAATAAAAAAAAATAAAAAAAAATAAAAAAAATAAAAAAAAATAAAAAAAAAAACTGTAGTAGTGTGGTCCAATATAGAATAAATTAAGTCGAGTTTGGTAGCGAAGACTTGTAACTAAGCAAGACATTAAAACGATTGATGGGTGATTTGAGCATTGGTCAAATGAGGCAAGGTGTTTGAAATTTGTTCACCAATCTTGTGAAAGTTACTTTAAGCATGCTCTAAACCTCTCAGGTTAATAGGGACGTCCCATCTCCATTTGTTTTCGTTGGCATCCAAATAAATCTCATGCATGGTTTCAATGTGAAAATCCTATCATTATTTGTATCATCTTTCTAATAGAGATGAAACTCATATACGTTAGCCAGTCCTATTTTTATTAAAAAGATGATACAAATATGTAGTAAATGTAGCATTACTCAATGCCTTGAGGAGGTTGTACCTCGTAGAAACACTCTTTAATGAAACTTTAGCTTTAGACAGTTGTGACCAAGAAACTACTGATTTCGCCTGGTTGATAGAAATGTAAAGGTGACATTTACATCTCAAAATTTGCATCTCTCGATTAAAAATACTCACAAAATGTAGATAAAAGTGTAAGTTGTAAGCGATACACGTCTGATAACACAAGTTGTTTTTGTTTTTTTGTTTTTGTTTTGTCAAACAATAGATTAGTTACCGATGAGGTTCGAACCTACACCGTCATGTAAGAACTCAACTTCTTTCTACCATTATGGTAAAAGACCACTTGCGTCTCATAATACAAGTTGATTAGTTATGTTACGTGAAAAAATAGCAGCAAGAGCCGACTGTTTTGTTACGTGTAAAACTGGTACGCGACACTAGTATATGGCCCCGGCCGGTCTTGAAGAATAAGAAAGTGTTTTTTCCACATCATTGCTTAATTTGCTTTGCTTGTCATCCACGAAAGTTGAGCCCTCCAACTCCATGTCTTTCTCTCAAACCATTCTATATGTATCCATATGATTTATAATTCACATGCGTTGTGGAGAATACCATGAATAAAGAAATTTAAGATATATGTAGAATAAATGTGTGAAAACGTATGAAGCCTATTGGAAGTGAAGCTTATAACATGAAGCCTATTGGAAGTGAAGCTTATAACATGCCAAACGAGGGTACGTATGCAATCTAAGCTTGACCTAGGTGCAGTCACAAAATCAAATAAACACCCAAATCCCCAAATTACGATTTATTCGAATTGGAATCAAAGGGTATTCCTTTCCTAAACGAAGGGTTGTAATTAATAGGCACGTAGCCTAGAATGGGTCGAACTCGAATTAATAAAACCCTCTTCGAAAAAATGAACGAG
>JADOBS010301057.1:0-11496 GCA_015708375.1 Cydonia oblonga
TACAGATATATATATATATATATATATATATATATATATATATATATTATGTAGGACAACTCACTAATCAATATAGGCCCACTAAGCCCTACATAGTCTCTAGTAATACTGATTTTAATATTAAGATCAATTTGTAGCATATTGTCCAAAAGTCAAGTCTCTATCAAAGGTGAGGTCCACAACCACATAAGTCAATCTAGAACATCCGCCATGGATTTCCGATTCGTAACTTTCCAAAGTCCACACTATGCTTCTAGAACAACATACTAACACTTCTTTACGATCCAACGGTTGGATCTTCGCCAATCGTAAATTCAAGTGGCGGTCAACTTTGGATTTTACAAACTTTAGAAATTCAATTCGAGAAGATCCGTATGTTAGATTCCCGGTAAATAAGTTTCTAATGTCAAAAAATCTTACGTACTATCACATATTAAAGTTTGGTGCCAATCCAATGGTCGGATCGTCCATTCATATAATAATCAAGTGATGGCCAATTGGGCGGTCCACTACAAAACTATATCAAAACATCAGGATTTCACTAAACAAGTGTCAATTATGGAATCGGGGCATCAGATTAGCCTAGGGGGTCTCAGCCCACGCGTCACGCATGCGGCGGCTGATGGTCCCAACTCGCCGGAAAAATCAACTATTTCCAAAAATTACCAAATTTCAAAGAAATGAAGATCTCAATGAGTAGAGAAAGTTTTATATCTGTCACCAAGTCCAATTTGGCTGGGAAAATCTCCAATTTGTCTCGAACCCGTCGAAAACCCTAAAAAGGGTGGCATTCGATTCAACTTCTCCGGTGTTGCGCCACCTCCAAGGTTATTTGGGGTTTGTTCCTGGGCTCAAGGAGAGTCTAATAGGGGTGGTAGTTGACTAAGTTTGCTTCAGGAATGGAGAATCGCCACCATGAGACCCATCACACCCACCATGCGGTTTTCACAAATTCCAGGCCAATTTCTGTTGGTTTTTCAGTGGAAATGGAAGAGGGTAGGATGCTAGGTCGATTCCAAGGGGTGAGTAGCTTTAATTCGCTGGAAAAATCGTCGTGAAAGGCGTCAGGAATTGTAATACCCTGAAAATTTAAATATATGAATATGTGAAGAAAAATCGAAAATAAATTGATTTATAGGTATGAAAAATTGAATTGAGGACTTTTAAAGTTTTGTTTCCGGAAATTATTATAAATTACGTCGTAGAATTTATCGTTAAGTAGAAAAGATGAAAATGCACCTAGTTGGCTTAACGTAATTATACGAGGACTTATTTTTATCCTCATCTATTTTATCGTATTTCTTGATATATTTGAATAGAGGACGACCCCATGAGCGCGTAGGCGAAAACAGTTCGTGAAACGGAGTTCCAACGAAGGCGTTATTAAAGACCGAAGTTGAGGGGAAAATGGTCATTTGACCATAATCTAGAAGACTAGATTTTCTGGAGCAAATAGGTGTGCCACATGTGTGTCCAGGATGAAAGAAACAGAAGAGAAAGAAGAGAGATGGACGGTTGTGCGAAAGGAAAGAAAGGAGGAAAATGAGGGACGAAACGGGCCCAATCAGAAAAAGGATGGGGGAGAGAAAGGAGGGGGGAGAGAATCACACAACCAAGCTCTTTTCTCTCGACCCGTTTTAAGGGTGATCGAATCTTCCGATCCAGTTTCTTGACTCAGTCATATCTCTCCTGTCCGACGTTCGTTCGAGGTGATTTTGGTGTCTATGGAAAGCTCTCGGCGAGCCCAACATCACTCTGGTATTATATTTCTCGATTTTTAACCCAATTTTACAAATCACATCCGTTTTTTGGCGATTTTTCCCTTTTTTCAGTGATTTCAACAACGGTTACTGTCGATCACCACCATCAATGAACTCTTCTCAACTCAAGAAAAAATCCCATGCATTTGTTTGGGCGTCAGAGCGGTTTTGGAGACGAATCAAGAACACCCAAAATCAAGGGTTTCCGACGGTTCGAGGGCGGTTTAAGGTGTTTCCCAGCCGAACTAGGCTTTAGTTCAGGTATAAAAGTTCTTCCCCTTGTTGTGTTCTACAACATTGTAAAATTTGGCAATTTTAAGAGTTCAATCGGAATGTGGGGTTTCCGTTCGCCGGAAACCGCCACGCGAGGTGGCGCATGGACAGTCAGCCGACACTGTGTTTTTATGTAATTTCGTTATTCCAATTATGTTTTTGGTATCTATTTGACATGTGTCGATTATTAACACGAATGTTGGATATTTCGATTAATTGTTTATTTTCAGAATTGGGTTGGAATTGAATTGTGAACTACGAAAGGCTTGACCCCACTAAAGGGTACGTAGGCAGTCTAAAAGAATGTTTCCTACATCTTCCAATACGCTGGTCAACGAAAGTCGACACCCTCTCCTTTATGGGCATTTTTGTCAATTCACTCATTTAAAATTAATAAAAACATAAAATTAGGGACGGGTTGTCACAATCAAGATTGAAGATGGCAAATTTTTGCTACCACACTACCCTTGCTAAAAAGTTTTGAAGTTCCATATCCACCTCTTAGAATAGGAGCAAAAGTTTTGCATCAATTTGGTTTAGGGAAGTGATTTCCACACATTTTTTTTAGCCTGTTACATACCTTTGTTTATTCTAGTCTTTAATTTCATTTGATTTATTCAATTCAATGACCATAAATCAAGAAAGAGTGTAAGAAGCTAAATATGTGCGTGAAATCACTTCCTTTTAGTTAAATATGCCAGTTATAAGCATTCAAAATATCTGCAAAATTCACAACCAATCACTTAGAAATTAATATTTTTTTAAACATTTTTTCTTAAGTTTTCAAAACGATTGTAAAGCTTAATTAGATAAAACATAAGCTAAAATATAAATTAATTTTAAAAAAATAGTCAAACTGTATAGTCAATTCCACTCCATTTAAAAAATATTGAGTTGCTTCAGTTTGTACGTTGCGGTGCATGTATTCTAATTCATTAAAGCAAAATAGAATAGACTCCCGGTAAACACAAAAAAAAAAACCAATTATAATTTCAAAAAATATTTAAAAAAATTGTGAATAATTTTTATTTTTATTTTTATATTTAGGTGCTAAAGTCGTAAATAATTTCATGGAGCAAGTTCTGAAATTATTCGCCTTATGATTACTAATGCATACAAAATAATATATATGTTGTTTCCACATTATTTATTGTAATCTAATAGCTAAATTTTCAAGAATTATGTTGATTTGAGGAGTGGTTGGTCACATTCTTATTTTTTGTCTTGCACATTTCTGACTTCCTCAATTTAAAATTTTTTATCGTAAAGAAGTAAACATGTCATTAGGAGAAAGTAAAAGTCGAACTTGATACATGTCAAGATTTGATTTGTTCCTAGTCATACATATTTTAACTAAACGATGTATCTATGGCCTAGCTAAGAGCATTTTTAATGGAATCTTTAAATAAGAATAATCACCGTATAAAATGAGTATAAAACAAATACAAGAACAAAATGAATCTTCAATTGTTCGAAAAGTGAGTCACTAAAATATAGTAAAAAATTAATAATTTAATAAGAAATTAAAATGACAAAAACAAATTAAAAAAGAAAATTACACTCACGAGTAATTTTGTAATTCATTGATAAAAATGAAAATATAAAAGAAGTTGTCGTTGATAAGAACATGAACATAGAGCGAACTGTAAAGTCAAACGTTCAACGTTTAAATTTATGAATACACAAAAACGAATTTTGGCAAAACCGTGATTTATTAACAAAATGTAAATACTCGCATTTACCGCGCAATCGCAATCTGTACACATTAAACAATGACAGAGTGAAATATGAGATTTTTCTTTTGACCGAAATATAAGGAGAAAATAACAAAATGAAAAAGAAAAAGGTAACCAATGAAAAAAAAAAAACGCGGCAGAGTTGAGCGTATGAAAGGTAGGATTCGTCGATTCCTGATTCATATTCAGCAAGCTCTGCTTCGCTCCTCTTCACGCGTCTCCCCCACGACTTTGATTTCCCGGTCATCTCTCTCTCTCTCTCTCTCTCTCCCCCTCCCTTTCTCTCTCTAAAAACCTCTCGAATCGAAGCGCAACCCAGAACACACGAACGGAGGCGACGAACTGAGACAGAATGCCGCGCTCGTGCTACAGGCCGCTCGGGCGCTGTTTGGGGTTGCGATGTGGTGCTGGGGGTGGAGGCGATGGCCTTTGGCACATTGAGTTGAAGCCCCACGCCTCCGGTGACTACTCGATCGCTGTGGTTCAGGCCAATTCGAATTTGGAGGATCAAGGTCAGGTCTTCACCTCCCCCTCTGCAACGTATGTTGGTGTTTATGACGGCCATGGCGGTCCCCAAGCTTCTAGATTCGTCAACAACCATCTCCTCCCATATTTACGGAGTATGGCTCTTTTTCTGCTGTATTTTAAGCAAAAGACTTGAAATTTCAATATTTGAATGAGAATGTTTGAATTGGGTTTAAGGGTTTATAATGAAATTGGGTTGGTAGTTCAAAAACTTAAATTTGATTGTGTTTTTTGGTTCAAAATTCTGAGGTTTTTTTGTGGGTTTTTAATAGAATTTGCGATGGAACAAGGGGGATTGTCAGCAGATGTGATAAAGAAGGCATTCAGTGCCACTGAAGAGGATTTTTTGCATTTGGTGAAGCGATCTTTGCCAGTGATGCCCCAAATCGCTTCCGTTGGTTCGTGTTGCCTTGTGGGAGCAATATCAAATGATGTTCTATATGTAGCCAATCTGGGGGACTCGAGAGCTGTCCTTGGCCGGAGAGTTTCAGATAGTAAGAGGAGTCCGGTGGTGGCAGAACGCTTGTCCACTGATCACAATGTGGGAGTTGAGGAGGTCAGGAAGGAGGTTGAAGCACTACATCCCGATGATTCACATGCTGTGGTGTATATTCATGGAGTTTGGAGGATAAAAGGCATAATTCAGGTACAGTGGGATTCTTTTAATGAAACAATTCATGTTTGTTGCGAAATTATGAGTTTTTTAAGTAGTGAATTTCGATTTGGTAATCTAGGAGTAAGCATTGTGGCCTTAGAAAAACTTGCGGACTGTGAATCCAAAACATTGTTTTATGTGTTTAGTGAATGAAACTTGTTCAACTTGTTCCTTGTATTCTTAGATTTCTAAAGAGAGTTGTATGTTCCAGGAACCTTATCTTCCACCTCCTGATCCGGCATCTCATGCTTAGAAGTGATTGTTTTCCATGCATGAGATGTACATGAACCCCCTAGAAGCATAGAACTGAAGCTAATGTAATTATAGCGCGGTTACCTTTGTTTATCTCTATGAAACGTTATTGAGCTTGTGAATATTTGGTTTCATATTTTCAGGCGTAAAATATTTGCTAATTACGTATTTCAATTTTGTTTGTGGGTTTAGAGATAGCACTATAGGAGTCAAAACTTAAATGTTATGGAGGATATGGTCTAAATGTTCTTATATTTCAGGTGTCAAGATCTATTGGTGATGTTTATTTAAAGAAGCCGGAGTTTAATGGAGACCCCATATACCAGCAATTTGCAAACCCTGTTCCTATGAAACGGCCAGTGATGACTGCGGAGCCCTCAATCATTACAAGGAACCTTAAGCCACAGGATATGTTTTTGATCTTTGCCTCAGATGGCCTATGGGAACAGTTGAGCGATGACGCAGCAGTAGAAATTGTTTTCAAAAACCCAAGAGCCGTAAGTTCCCGTACTTCACCTATTGTATACAGTAACATGCCACCAGGAAAATGTGGTGGTCCAAGTTTCATTTCTCCGCTAATTAGATATAAATGTTTACAGTAATAATAACAGTAGGACTTGAATAATCTGAATTTGTAAAAATATATTCCGGACATCTCTGTGACACAAAATCGGCTTATAACAATTGCAGGGTATTGCAAAGAGATTAGTAAGAGCTGCTCTGCAAGAAGCTGCAAAGAAGAGGGAGATGAGATACAATGACATAACGAAAATCAAAAAGGGAATAAGGCGGCACTTTCATGATGACATCACTGTTATAGTAGTCTATCTTGATGACCACAAAAGCTCCTCGAAATGTAAATCCAAGAATATCATTCTTGGCTCTACCAGAGCACCTTCTGATATTTTCTCGGTCAGTGCAGATAAAGCGGAGCAGGATCTGCATCACATGATCTCATGAACCCAAGAAAACTTTAAATGGTCAATACCATTAGCATAGTTTAGTTCAGTAGCTGCAATAAGGGAAAACCATGTGAATAAGGTTTTTTTTCGTTCTGAAATGGTTGCAGTCTATCAGACGAAGAATGTAATAGCATAGGTATACAAGCAGGTTTGAATGCAGACTGATAGCAAACTCCACAAGTTGAAGTACCAATTTTGTGACCTTTCCCCCCCTCAAATATTCTAACGGCAAGTTCTGCTCTATACGTCCCTCGTTCTGGTATCTTCATGGGACTGACTTCTCATTTGTTCGATGGATTATTATTGTTAATGTTTTTGTTTTTTGATACAATGATATTATTTACATGATAGGAGTGGGAAAATAAATTGATATCAAACTTCAATACCCTCGTGTTAATAAACGCAACAGAAGTAAAGATAATTCGGGCAAGAACACTTGTCATTGGATTGGGAACCAAATTTATTCTCATTTTGTTAACACAACACTAAGTTGCCCAAGTTTGAAGATAAAAATCTGAGCTCATAAGTTAACCAACTTCTTACAATTAAGAAGTCATTCGTTGTTACCTGTAAATCACATGATTGACACACATCATAAAAAAAAATAAGTGCAAAAGAAATTTATCCCTATGTACCAAACCGTAATTAGCCTAAAAAAAATAAAAATAAAAATAAAAATAAAAATAAAAATAAATAAAAAAAAATAAAAAGAAAAAAGAAAAAAGAGGAGTCATTGTAAACAACGAGTCAAGTATTTTCGTAAGTTTTCAAAGCACCTAAAGTCATGCCAGCAACTTCTCTAATAACCTTAAAGCCACCACCCATGATGAGTCGAGTCCAAGTATTACTCCGTAAACAACACGTTGGGGTCGGTCTTTGTTCAACCTAGTCATTGTCTTTCTTTCACTTTCTTGGAAAATTCTAAAGTAAGAAAATAGACCATAATTTGTTGACTAGTAAAGTCAGGCACTCAAAGACCAACAACAGTTGTAGAAGAAAAAGACTAGCGAGTAGACCATTGACTGAGTAGGCCTGAATCATTATGCATTAAGTGACAGAGAGAACAAGACGGTTCAAATTAGTATTTCATGCCTAGTTTGAAATCAAACTTACCATTTTCACATCTCAACCCAATCTCTCTCTCTCTCTCTCTCTCTCTCTCTCTAAAATGGTCACTTTTGCTCACAGATTGATCTTAACATGCTCATTTTTCACCGCACTGTTGTGCTGTTGGAGCTCAGAGCAAGGGAATGAGACAGAGAGGCTAGCACTGCTAGCCATCAGAGCTCAAATAAAGCAGGACCCTCACAGGGTCACAAGCTCATGGAATGATTCCGTTCACTTTTGCCAATGGCATGGAGTCGCCTGCAGTCCACAACAGCACCAGAGGGTCACCGTGTTAGACCTGAAGTCTCAAAATTTAGTGGGGTCCCTACCCCCACAGATAGGGAACCTAAGCTTCTTGAGGGCACTTCACCTCCAAAACAATAGCTTCAGTGACGAGATCCCTCCAGAAATTGGCCGTTTGCGCAGACTGCAGGTACTGCGTCTAGACAATAACTCGCTTACCGGCCCTATTCCTGTCAATGTATCTAGTTGCTTCAACCTCATTAATCTCAATGTTGGTTACAACAACCTGGTGGGGAAAATTCCACCAGAAATTTCCACCTTATCGAAGCTTCAATTACTTGTGTTGCAAGAGAACCATTTAACTGGAGAAATCCCTCCTTCGTTTGCCAACCTCTTGTCTTTAAAGATATTTCATTTGAATGATAATAACTTGGAAGGAAGCATCCCTAGTTCTCTAGGCCAATTGAGAAATTTAACTTATATCTCATTGGCTTCATGTGCATTATCTGGTGTTGTTCCTCCATCTATTTATAACCTCTCTGCTCTCGTTGGGTTTGACTTATCCGAAACCAACTTCAAGGGAGTATTTCCTCATACTTGGGCAACAGTCTTCCTAATCTCCAGTACTTTTACATCAATGGGAACAAATTTACCGGTTCCATTCCTCTCTCGCTATCCTATGTCAAAAATCTAGCGGAATTCGATGTTTCGGAGGATGAACTCATTGGACAAGTGCCAAATTTGCAGAACTTCGTTAACTTAGAATCATTGGGAATGGGGAACAACCACTTCACAGGTAACATCCCAACCGACATTGGGAAACTCTCAAAGCTTAGGCGACTCGGTCTTCAAAACAATCAATTATCAGGGAGCATCCCATCCTCTCTAGGAAATTTGAAAATGTTAACAATACTCTTATTGCAAGGAAATAATCTTGAGGGCAGCATCCCTTCAAGCTTAGGAGAATGTCACAGGCTCCTACTTTTGAATCTATCTCAAAATAACCTTGGCGGCACAATACCTCAACAAATTATTGGCCTCCCCTCCTTGTCAGTTTCTTTGGACTTGTCAAGAAACCACTTTGTTGGTCCCTTTCCATTGGAGGATGGAAACTTGAAGAATCTAAGTGAATTGGATGTCTCCGATAACATGTTATCCGGAGAACTTTCTTGTAGTCTTGGCAGTTGTGTGAGTCTGGAAGTCCTACACTTGCAAGGCAATTCATTCAAGGGAAAGATTCCTTCTTCTTTTATCTCATTGGAACGGATTCAAGATTTTGATATTTCTCGCAACAATTTGTGGGGTGAAATTCCACGTTTTCTTGAGGGCTTTTTCTTCTTGAAGAAGCTGAATCTGTCTTTCAATGAGTTTCATGGGGCAGTGCCAGTTGAAGGTGTTTTTGAACATCTAAGCGTGACTTCAATTATTGGAAACACCAAGCTATGTGGCGGCATTGCTGATCTTCAGCTGCCCGAGTGCAACACTAAAGAATCCAAGGGTGGTGGAGGATTGTCTCATAGCTTCATACTAATAATTTCAATGTCCGGGGTTATCGGTTTAGCTATGGTTTTGTCTCTTGTATTTCTTCTTCCCTCAAGAAAGAAGAAAAGAAAAGAAATGGAAATGCCAACAATGTCAAACTCTATTTTGAAATTGTCATTTTCCGCTCTCCTAAAAGCTACCGATGGGTTCGCTTCAGCAAATTTGATTGGTGTTGGTAGTTTTGGGTCTGTGTACAAAGGTGTACTTCTTGACGATGATAGAGAACAGATTGTTGCTGTAAAGGTGCTTAACATGTTACGCCGGGGAGCTTCCAAGAGCTTCATAGCCGAATGTGAGGCCTTGAGAAATATCCGGCATCGAAACCTCGTCAAGATCATAACTACATGTTCGAGTGTTGATTTTCGCGGCAATGATTTCAAGGCTCTGGTGTATGAGTTCATGAACAATGGGAGCTTAGAGGAGTGGTTACATCCAACTACTCAAACAGAGGAGGTACGAGAAGCACCCAAAAGTTTAAGTATTCTTCAGAGGCTAGACATAGCCATCGATGTTGCTTCTGCACTGGATTATCTTCACAATCATTGTGGAACACCGATAGTTCACTGTGATCTCAAGCCAAGCAATGTTCTTTTGGACAACGAATTGACTGCACACGTTTCTGACTTTGGACTTGCAAGATTTCTCTCTAAAGTAACTAGTAACGTTTCTGGAAATCAAGTAAGTTCCATTGGAATAAAAGGATCGGTTGGTTATGCAGCTCCAGGTATATTAATGTCCTCATATGCTTCTCAGTTTAAAACTAGTGTAACCAGAGAGAATGATTTCATGAATTTATGTTTATGATTTGTGATTTTTGAACTGCAGAGTATGGTATGGGAAGTAAGGTGACGACGTATGGGGATGTCTACAGCTTCGGCATTCTCTTGTTAGAGATGTTTACACGCAAGAGACCCACTGATTACATGTTTAGTGACGGCTTGAACCTTCATAATTTCGTGAAGGCGGCACTTCCGGATGAAGTTACAGAAATTGCAGATTCACTACTTCAAGGAGAGAACATCGGAAGGAGCCCGAATGACACTCAAAAGATGCTGGAGTGCCTGCATTTCATCTTTCAAATTGGAATAGCATGTTCCATCGAGTCCCCAAGAGACCGAAAGGGTATCAGTGATGTTGTATCTAAATTGCAGTCCATAAGGGACATTCTTCTTAAGTAGAAACTTTTTCTATTCTCTTGTCATAGTTTGAGTCTCTATATCCCATTAGACGATAAAGCATTCTAACTTAATGCTTCATTAGGCTGTCAGTGTTTTTTTTTTTTTGGGTAAAATTCTGTTTACTATCCTGAAGTTTTTTGGTTTTCAACATTTAGTACATCAAGTTTTTTTCGTCTCAGAGTCATACCTAAAGTGTAAATTCTGAGATAGTCTCATACATCCGTTAGTCAAACTGTTAAGTGTTCCGTTAAATGATGATGTGGCGCCCACGCGGACAATGATTGGACACCACGTGTCATTAAAAAATATAAAAAAAAAAAAAAAATTTCCAGCTCGTGATTTCTCCATTACTTTGCCCCTCTCCCTGTGATTTCTCCATTAAAAATTTTTCCAGATCCTCTCCATTGCTTTGCCCCTTTCTCTCTGATTTCTCGCTCGATCTGAGTCCAGCTCGTCTCTTGGGAGAAGGAAAATTTTCCAGCAAGGCTCTCGAGGCGGCGCGAATCCCTGCAATAAGTACATGACCAAGTTCGCCGGAAAGGATACGTTCCACCTGATGGTTAGGGTTCACCCTTTCCATGTCCTCCGAATCAACAAGATGCTTTCGTGCACCGGAGCCAATAGATTTCAAACTGGTATGCGCGGAGCTTTCGGGAAGCCACTTGGGACCTGCGTTAGGGTTGTTATTGGGCAGGTGCTGCTCTCTGTTCGTTGCAAGGAAAGCAAAAAGAGCCACGCTGCCGAGGCCCTCCGCCATGCCAAGTTCAAGTTTCCTGGACGCCAAAAGATCATTGAGAGCAGGAAATGGTATGGTTTATCACTTTTGAGTTTTTTTTTTAGCTTACAATCTAAAACCCAAGATTTAATTTTTTATTTGTATTTTTTAATTTCTCTTGAGTTGTGTAGAATTGAATCTTTTTCTTGTTCTTGTTGAAATATTGTCAGTGTAATCTGTGAATTTTGGATTGTGAACTCTCAAACTTAAAACCAAATTTTGTTTTTGATTGTTTTGTATATTGGGTTCTGTAGAATTTGAGCTGCCATGGTTGGAAACTGTGGTGGGCGTGGCTGGGGTGGTGGGTGTCTTGATAAAATTGGGGGATGAAATGGGTTCTGCTGTGCGGGTATCAGGGAAGGGCGTCGGTGGGTGAGGGGTGGAGGGAATGGAGGCGCAGTGGGGAGGGAAGTGGTTGGATTTGGGGAAGACGATTTGGGTTTTGCCTTTTTTTTTTTTTTTTTTTTTGAACTTATATTTAAATAATT
>JADOBS010301058.1:0-11497 GCA_015708375.1 Cydonia oblonga
GCTGGAGTAGGCCTAACAAAGTTTTAAGGCTATGGGGCCTTATATAAGGCCATCTCCAACTAATCCGGGTCATAAAGCTAAATAAAGTTATCTGATCCTTCTTCGATTGAAGATGGCCCAAGTAACTTGTAAGGTGCTAAGCTTAGTTTTATGACGCCGACTTTGTAACAAATTCAACATGTGGAGGTGATGATTGCAAATGATTGTGACTTGGCGACAACTGAGGCCAAGCTTTGACCAAAAGTTTCAAGGTCAAAAGAAAATGGAATGAAGTTGTTGCCGCGTGGCACGTCGATAGCTAGGTGGGTCATAAAACAAAATAGTCACGGCATGTAATGGTATCACTAGCCTTTGAAAAATTGCACATAAGGATTTCAGACTGGTGAAGAATTTGAGCGCGTTTGCCGTTCGAAATCCAGTTGTGATTGATGGAGAAGGGGGCCCACCGTAACGCACACTCCCCCTGACAGCGCAATATTCCCAATTTCTTCCTCAACTGCCTCTCTTTTTTCCATTTATTTATTTATTTTAAATTCGTAAGTTCTTTTGCTGTCTCTGCTAACGTAAGCCGCGTAGTTGGTTTTTGTTATCTCACGATGTTCTACTCCCATTTTGCTGAGAAATTTTTAGTTGTGATGGAACACAGACGGTATATTACGTATTTTTATGTGAATAATAAAATTTTTTAATTTTTAAGTTATTAACCTGATAACACACATATTTCATCATTTATATAAGGACACGTAATATATCATCTCGTGTGACGGTTACATTGAAAAATCTTTCCATTTCTCCTGATCTCAGGAAGAACTCACACCTATTAACAAATTGGCTCGTGGATTGGTAAAATTGAGACTGGCATTAGAACATTAACAAATTTGGTTTGACGAACTTCCTGATGTAATTTCATATACTATTTTTTTACTATCACAACCGTGTAATTTGACGTGACAAAATTTTGCTTGAGAGCCATTGATATGCATCCTATATTCCTATATGTACGCATTCTTTTAATATTAATGAATATCTCATATTGCCTTAACAAAAATCTCCTCAAGTACCTTGGAATTAGAAATTAAGGCAGATTAATATGCACCGGTTCTAATTATTTTCGTTACCAAAAAAAAAAAAAAGAAGCAATGAAAAAGGTTTAAAAATTTTGAATTTTAATCAAAAGTACAAAAATGTATTGTAAATGAATAGTATTATATGAGTGATATTTTAGAATAAAAATGTTATTTTCGTTAAAAATGAATAGTACCAAAAATATTTTGTTAAAACTCCTTAAAAAAAACCCGCAAATGAAAAACTAATTTGTCGCAACATCTTAGATTATCATCTCACACATTATCGGTTCATTTTGGAGATGAAAATAATAATTAATTTTTTCGCTTAATCACAAAGAAATAAAATAACATAAAATACACATGTTTTAAGACAAACAATCAAATTCAATACCAGACAGCGATTCTCTCTCCTCTCGAGTCTCATCTCACTCTCTTCATTCCACGCCCAGTTTTCCATCGTGTCACGACTTCCCCAAAATTCATTTTTCTGCAATTTTTTTTCCTTCAATTTTGTTTTTTGTTATTTTTGAGTAAATAAAGTTTCGATTTTTAACCGAGGGAGTAAGACCGTGGAGGATTGCAGTTAGGGTTTCGTCGTTGAACTTGAACCTGCTGCAACTCTCGTTCGGAGGCTGTGTGTTTCAGAATCGTAGAAAGGGGAAAGGTTGGTTTCTTGCGGATTCGACTTGGGAGGGGTTAGTCTCTGGCGACAATGGCCAGCAACTTGCCGATGAGCCCTCAGTTGGAGCAGATCCATGGCGAAATCCACGACAATTTTCGAGCCCTCGCGTATGCCTCTGTATTTTCGAGTTAGCATTTCGATTTTCATAAATTTCAGAGCTTTGATATTTCTTAAGTGTTTGAATTTTATGTGCATTGTTTATTGTGTGAATTCGATGATTTCTGAGAGTCGTAGAATGTTTGACATTTGAAGAAAGAAATTAGAGGGATGGGAAAATCAATTTGCTTGTTTTGTAATTCGTTTGTGTATTCTTACGAAATTTAGTTAGATTGATGACCGTAAACTGTAGTTGAGCATTATTGATTTACCGTAGATTCAGTTGCTAAGGCGATTCGAAGAGGATATGTGCTTCCTCGGCTGTTCCAATAATACTTAACCTCTTTTCGATGTTATCGGGAGTGTTGAGTAACATTGTTTCTCTTTAGAAACTTAAAGTGGGTGTCTTTTGGATAACATAAATACATTTCCTAGCTTTCAAGACTCGAGTTGCTCTATCGATTTTGCACATTGATGCATAAAGCATTGGCATTGGTTATGTGAGGGAACCAAATACTGAAACGAAAAAAATTATTTTGGCCATGCTCTTGATGGTTTATTACTACTCGCGTGCTACCTAGAGGGCAATAATGTTATTGCTTCCGCAGCCGCTTAAAATTCTTTTGGCATCCATACTTGAAACCTGAGGGAAGCAACAACCATGATATACTCTCCGGAAACTGATGGATAATGAGGGAGATATTAGTCAAATAGTAGCCATTAGCTTCCACTTATTTAGGTGGTTGCTGAAATCAGATGTCATTATTGTATCACAGTTCTTCGCTGCCTCCGTTGGACCCAGTTTACTCTTTATTATCACCAACCATCGTGATTGTGCTGTGCATTTTATTAATCTCTCATGTTTTTGTCACCAACTGCACATGGTACTTCTTGTTGTGCACCATCTTACATGTTAACTGTTTGTCTATTTTTCTTCTACAAGGTGTAGTCACTTAATGAAAGAACAATTCATCTCTTTGCAGACTATTTCTTTGTTTCATTTGTTGGGGGAAGTGCTGGGGTTGTTGCACTCGATACATGTATTCCACTTTCCGTATTAAACTGATCACGTTATAATTACGGTGACTTCATTTTTTTGTTTCAGAAATGGCTTCCAGAAGCTGGATAAGATCAAAGACTCCAATAGACAAAGTAAACAGCTGGAGGAACTTACAGGAAAGATGAGGGAATGTAAAAGGTATGCCACATATGGGATTTTACTCTCTGAACCTTTGTCTGATATTTTTAGTAACTGAGGATCTTGGACAATCTTAATTTTCAAATTCTTTGAAGAGAGAAAATAAGACAGACAAAATGTTGCCACAACATCCAATGCAATGTCCAAAATTTAATGATTCTTGCTCAAAGACTTCATTAGGTTACTTTGGAATTTTGAAGAATTAGTAACTTATTAACAAAGACAAATTAGGTTGGAGCCATAAAAGTTTCCTCAAGTATAACTAGGATCTTGATGTGAGTGACTTTAAGTCATGCTTATATACAAGTCCCGCATCCTGTTCCTGGACTCCCATGCACCTCTCCATTTGTGATTTTTTGGGGGATGTTGGAAGAATTCAGGTATGCAATGATTGCCGTTATGCTATATGAAAGAAACAAATAGCTAAAAAGGGAAATAGAATCTCAGTTCTTGAGGTACTTTGCTTTAGATAAATCACAGAGTATGATCTTGTAAATACCTTGTTTCAGATTAATTAAAGAGTTTGATCGTGAAATCAAGGACGAGGAGAGCCGAAATCCTCCTGATGTGAATAAACAGCTTAATGATGAAAAGCAATCTATGGTAAGTTGTTGTGAGCTTTTGTCTTTTCCCATCACATAAATGCACACAGGTACTCTGTACCAGTTGTATTTTTACAAACACTCTGACTACTTTTGATCGGTCTATTAGTGCACAAGACCTTTCCGGATACACAAGGTTTATTAGTTTCTGCTAGTGTAACAACTCCATCTAATTATCATGCTTCATTTTGCAGATCAAAGAGCTGAATTCATATGTGCAATTGAGAAAAACGTAAGTCCAGTATGCATTCTATGCTATTGTCAATTAGTTGCACATATACTATGGAGTCTAATTGGTTGAGCATGTTGCCTTCAGTCCTTATATTCATGGGATAAATAAGTTAACCCACAAACACAACAAATTATTGTATATTACAGTCCTGGAATTCTAAACCCCGTCACTCTTCGTGCTCTGGGTATCTGTGATTTTTTAAAGTGATTTTCATACTCTAGCTGAACTGCAGGTATATGAATAGCCTTGGTAACAAGAAAGTCGAACTCTTTGATATGGGAGCAGGAGTCAGTGAACCCACTGCTGATGAGAATGTTCAAATGGCTTCAGGTAGTTTTTTTCATTCTGCATATCTATGAGCTTAGTTTGAATTTGTAGAAATGAGCTTTTTCCTATATCTCCTTCAAGCCTTAGCTGTTAATCGTGATATGTTAATCAGCATGCGGTCTTTTAATGATAGTACAAAGTAAAGTTGTATCAAACTTTGTAAAGATCAATCTGCTTGGACCATTCTATCTATGTCTGGTTGTTTTGTGCCTGATTTGATGAAAAGATTTGTCTGACCACCTTTCTAATTGGCATGTATTTCTGATAGCTATGTCAAATCAAGAACTAATCAATTCTGGGATGAAAACAATGGATGAGACTGATCAGGTCATTGAACGCTCTAAAAAGGTGAACAGCTATCCCAGAAAAAAAACCTTCAACTTTAAGTTTGCGTATTTTATTTTGCCGGCAATTTTAACTCGATAGTTTGTTGATAGGTTGTTGAGCAAACAGTTGAAGTGGGAACTCAAACTGCTGTTACCTTAAAGGGCCAAGTCAGTATGTTCACCTATTGTCTCTATATCTCTCATTTAAGAGTTTAGACTAACATTGTTTGACTCCATAACTTGCAGACCGATCAAATGGGCCGCATTGTAAATGAGCTGGACACAATTCAGTTTTCAATCAAGAAGGCCTCTCAGCTTGTAAAGGAGATTGGTAGACAGGTCAGTTGAGATCTCACCCCCTAGATACTCTACTTGTATATTTTTCTAACAAACGCTTTTTTTTTTTCTCAATATTTTCAGGTGGCAACAGATAAATGCATCATGCTTTTTCTTTTGCTTATTGTAATTGGTGTAATAGCAATTATTGTTGTGAAGGTATGCTGTTTGATTCATTTATCTATTGCCGTAGGTTTGCTACCCATTTTACACATTTTTGTTAACACTCAGGAAGTCGCACATTAAGTTACAAAGATATCTGCAGAGATGTATTATAGGAACTATTTCCGGAGGAAATTTGTTGATGAGTTTGGCAAGTTATTTCTGACGGATTGTGAACCCTGCTACGTATTTTCCTCTCCCTCTTAAGTAGTTAGTAATGGATGAGAAAATTCATGCTTTCCTTCGTCAGAAGTGTGTTCAAATCGTCCTGGCAAAAAATTAGAAGTTGAGAAATGACTACACCTGTTCCTAACTGTAATGTCTGTTTATATTTCAGATTGTGAACCCCAGCAATAAAAACATAAGGGATATCCCTGGATTGGCGCCGCCTGCTGCAAGGAGGCTTTTGTCAATGAGTCCTCTGCAACAGTTGGAATAGTTTCCTCCTCTTTTTCAGGATTCAATTTTTCCGACGTAGTTACCATGATTCATGTTCTGGGGATGCAGAGGAAGCTCAGAGGAATAGTTGTGCAGTGATCGGTCTTTTCTTTTACTTATACATTATTCTTGCCCGAGTTGTGCATATTGTTTGTGATTCTCTATGTAAATCACGCGTGAGTCCTTTTTTTGTTTTTGTTTGCTTTGGTTTGAATGGCCATCCACGGTTCTTTCTTTCTGTAATCTTTCCAAGACTGTTTTAGCGATAGAGACAATTACTTTGCTCTATATCTACCGGCGATTTAGATATTATATTGCCTTCCAATATGTATCCACATTGTTTTATTCTAATTTCTCGTGAACATCGGAGCGCCTTCTTGCAAATTCTGTGCCACTTTACTGCATAATTTTTGGTTCTATGTTGTATGCTTTCGTCGCAGGTTCACAGTCACACAATGTGGGAGGGCCTGCGTGTTTTGGAGTTGCAGCAACAAACGGTAATGACAACAGTAAATGAGATTGAAGTCCATATCGAGCTTCATCAACAACGCGGTAAGTGGCAGTTTATCCAAAAGAATATCAATTCGTAGCATCCGCGAATGCTCATGAATCAGAGCTCATGTTCTAACCACAAAAACTCCAGCGACAGAATAAATATAGAGACAAGACAGACAAGACGCCGCATGATAAACTTGCGGTTTCTACATTACTACCTGGACTATAACAAGTTGAAATGCGTAATTCGTCAAGGCTCTTGACAAATTAATGGTGAGCTTGTTCACCCGATGACTATGGGTACAAAATTCAACCGGCAAATCATGCATTCACTTCCTAAAACCGAAAGTAATACAATGAACTGCCCCCGTCGTGGTTCAGCATACAATTAAGGGCCTAGACTCTAGAGTTTGAAAAGAATCTGCATACTCCGTTTCTGGACCTTCCTTTTTTCCAAACATCAATCTACACGTGAGTTGGTGAATCATGCAGCATAGTTGCCAGCCTGTGTTCGTCCAATGTGAGACAACCTTGTTGATTGAGTTAAGGGTGTTTCTTCATCAACATCATCAGCGGCTGAACCAGTCCCTCCAGGGATAAAAATATCAGAGGACTTTTTCTCCATCTTCCAATCCTGTATTGGCCGGCACAGAAAACACGCGTTACAAAAAAATGTAAGGGGATCGAGGACTCCAAACATTTTACAGGAAATCAAATTCTGGAGAAAGCAAACCTTCGAAATTCTCTCGGGAATGCTTTCAGAAGGTAGCTGAGATGCACGAACATCCTTAACCTTTATGTAATTGTACATGACAACACCACACAATGCTGCGGGCCAAATTGACAGGTCAGCCAAAACTTCACATTTACACATGTATAAAAAGCAGTTGTAACTTTGAAACTTTCAAGTTAACATATATGGAGAGCTACCTATGGCATAACCGATTATGTTCAGCCTGGTTATAATAGACTCTGGAAATATAACAGTTGAAAGGGCAATCAATATCCAGTCTTTCAGAACACCAGCAACCCGGATGGTAACTGCTCCAGTTCTACCAATTACTAAGAATATGGAGAAGTTCAACGCCAAAGCACAAAGAGCATTGGAGAAAAAGATCCAGAAGTTGAACTGAAACTGTGAATATTCTATTGCGGACTTCTCAAGTAACAACCAAGGCACAAACAGGAAGACAAAACTGCAAGAATAAATGAAACAACAATGGTGACACGCTGAATCTATAGCATGCCTGTCAATAGTTTACACTTAATTTTGAATTTCCTGTTTCTACTTCCACAAGCATCAATGGAAAAAATCAATTGAGTACAGAACTGTGTTTAAATCACACGCATCCATCAATAAGGATATGTAGAACTTCATCAGAATAAGGGTGTAAAAAGAAGGAATGGAGATTTCCCATGGTACAGATGGATCGCTCTTATACTGATAGTAAGCTTACTATGTTTCATCCACAAAATTATGAATCTCAGCCATATAATATAAGTTACAGATTCAGAAACTCAAAATTACGAGAAATAGTATGTTCAAGAATAATTGGCATTCACTATCAAAACTAAATTCTAGAAATGAGTCACCATTCTCTATCAAGATTGTTATGGATGCCAAAGAACTAATATGCTACTTATTCATACTTTGCAATTGGAAAAAGTAGTGTTCATATATTGCGCTTGGAAAAAATAGTGTTTGCCTAAATTCTAACTCCTATGATGCATATAAGTCCAAGCATGACAGTATAATACCTGCATGGGGCGATATAGTACAAGCTGGTGATCGGATTTAGAGTCAAGCCCTTCTTCTGTAGAAGGACTTGTGTTAAGACCAGTCTAAGAGCTTCTGCAAAGATGCCCGTAACCTGGTACACTGTACCAACTACATTAAAATGAATCTCCCCGTATGAGGAAATGACAACTCCAACACTGACCAGCAACATGTTTGTGAACACGTCGCACCTTGGCTTGTCAGTGCCACACAATACAGCCATGATAAAAGTAGCCACTGGCACTGCAGTATTGAATATAGATAGATATAAGCAGTCATTTCTTTGCGTTTAAAAGCATCATTATTGTAGTAAAATAGGTATCATGAGTCTCTGCACCAGCACACATACTTAGAGCTTTAAGCATTTGGATGAACGCCACTGAAATATGCAAGTAAGCAGTGTTTCCAAACCTGTAATGACAGAAAAAGAAAAGTTCATAACAAAAAAACTTGAATTCTCGTCTTGACTCTTGATAAGTACAATTTACAACAATGCAAAACTTGACAAGCATACAATTCCTAGATGTGGGCATTGCATTTGAGCCCAAATCTGGACAACTCAACCAACAAGGGACACCAATTCTTGAAGGAAGTTCGGATATTCTACATCGGGGAATCTAAGCATAAGTCCATTGTTTACCGCAAAATGAGAAATTGTAAGAGAACAGATTGGCACAAGTAACATTAAGTCTCTAAGCATTTTAGTAATTTCATTGTTGAAAGGCATGAGCCTGGTTACAGTCAAATCTGAAAATTTTGACCGTAACCTTTACATAAAGTATGACAATAACCATTTAAGCCAAAACAACATACATGCCTTTGCTACTCGCATTATTAGCCAAAACAACACCCAATTACATTTCAACTGAGTGCTTACCAAAGACTTGATGCAAAGAAGGCACTGATTGGAATTACACAAGTTGCATATCTGCCACATAAAGGGAAAAAAATAAGAAAAACAATTTGGACAAAAAAAGTAATAACAAGTCAGAGCCTAAAATCAGCCTACATACTTACATTTCAAATGTCATTTTGACAGGAGCTACAACCTGCAAATTCACAGAGGAATAAATAAGGAGAACAAATGCAATAAATGAATACAACAAAAACAAAAATATGGAGTAGTGACACATCCATAACAGAAAACTGATACTTGATAAGATGCAGCCAAAAAGAAAAGAAAAAGGAAAGAAACTAGAGCACACCGGGTGTACCCTAACTCTGCACAATTGATGACAAACTATAAATTTTGAAGTTCAGTAAAATATCAAAATTGGCTTCTATAGCTCCCAGTTAAATCCTATTTCACTCTGGCCATATAGGACATCAGTTACATGCCTTCTCCCGTTATAGACTAATCTAACCCACTATCTTTTGGGCAGTCTCCCTTCTCATTCAGAGTTGGGTAGCATCAGTTTCGAAATCATTCATGTATTAACCACTGATAAGAGCAAATTCAGGAAAAGCAGAGGAGGTAAGAATCCTAATGGACACAAACAGCAGACATCAACTCAACCAAGATCTTAAGGTAATCAAAGTGATGTGAATCACAGAAGAGTTCCAGTCAGATAAAGTTAACAGCGAGGATTAATATGTCAGGGAAATTATATGATATCACTTCGATAATCAACTAAACGAAAATCCACTACCTGTCAATACGTTAAACTGGCTTGACAGAGATATCAACACCTATGTCAAAAGTAATTTGGACATACAAAAAGCATATCCAAAAATAAAGAGTCGGTCATACCTTGAAAACACGAACAAGAAAAAATGCTACTAGTCCAGAAAATCCCATATGAATCATTGTAAGTGTGATGGGTAATGGAAAATTGAAGTATTTTGGAGACAAAACCCACTGCAAGGAAATTCACCCAGAAAATCTTCAGTAAAACAAGGAGGAAAATAATAGCTCAGAGTTTTAGTTTAACCAATAAGGACCATCGGTATCCCGCAATATATCAGCAATGGCAAGATATACAAATGAAGTACCGAGGAGGAAGTACCTTGTTGTACAATATAACGCCGGACGAAAGCAGAATGTAGATGAAGAGGTAAAAGTAAGTCAGCAACAGCGGTTTGCTGATCATCTTGGGCATTTTTTCTTTTATCAAACGACCTAATGTATGCTTTTCTGGCCTTTAGACCATCTTATGCAACATTTTTCACTCCGCAAATGTTATGCAGTCCTAAACCCAGAACCGGAAGAGGACCTCCTCGTGCCCTCAATCACAGATTTGTGTGAGGATCAAATATTGCAATGGCTGCACCGACTCGAATGCTTAAATCCTGAAAGTAAAGGCACAAATGAGAGAAACATACAAGAGTACCATAAACCTTAACCAAACAACAAGGAAAGCATCAAACATTTGTTTATTAAAATAGTAGGAAATGGTATAAACATAAAGGTGGAAGCTGCAGACAAATTGAGGAATGGGCAAGCACAGAATCTGATCCAAGACAATTAGCAACAAGCATTCAACAAAGAATCACGCCAGGGTTTCTTCAAGAACTAACAAAACCAACATTTCCCAATTGGAAACCGAAAGGGGCAGATCTAAAACGGACCCAAAACAACAGCCCAATTCAGATTCTGATCCAAAACACAAAACCCATGTCGAATTCAAGACGAACGAGCTTACCCAACAGTCGAAATCAACTGGAACTCACTTCGAATCTGAAAAACCCGGCTTAATTTCAGAGATCTACCCACTTGGGAAAGAAGACAAAGCGACACGAAGTGAAGGAGAAAGAGAGGGAGAGAGGGAGAGAGAAATGGGATCAAGGACTGGGAAATGGTTGGTGACAGTGGGTGGGTAAATGAGTACAATAAATAAGCCTGGGAAAGCTAAGAGAGGGAAGAAAGTGGGGTTATCGATGAATCACAGAGAGAGAACGTGGGGTAGCCTGAATCAGAAGAAAGAAGGGAAATTTACGAGTAGCAACAATTAAACCAGCAAAAAGAGCAAGAAAGAAAGGGGCCTACTTGCCTTGCCCTCCTTCTCGTACCGTGTGAGAGAGAGAGCAGACTGAGAGAGAATCCAACAGTATCTTTGGCCGAAGAAAGACCAAGCGTTATCTGGGCCTGCCTCACACTGTCTGATTGCGACTTACTGGCTTTGTTTGCCACAGAAAGAGGAGAGCGAAGAATACTAAGCGTTTTTCTGTTAGTAGAAACCCCGCGTTTTTGTTCTCTCTCTCTCCCTCTCCATTTTACCGGACGGTTTTGTTTTGTTACGTGTTGATTATGACTTTCATAAAACAATTTCACTGTTAATGCGACGTTTTGATTTAATAATATCTAAATTTCTCTCTACACGTTATTGTGTTGTTGAAACGAGATTTAATTTTTCAGTGAACCTGTTCCATAAAAGTTGTTTTCATTCTCGAGACTTTTTTTTGGTCAGTCACTCACTCATTTTCTAACCGAGTACGCATGTCGAATTGTCAATCTCATAATCAAAAGACTAAACATGACTGCAATTGCGTAGAGTTGTGCACTTTACGATATAGCGCGTCGTCAAGGTTTCTTCACTGAACGGTCGCTCATGCGTGACAGGCAAGGTATTAAATATCGATGATATCAGAAATATCGGTAGTCCAAAAACACGAAAATTTCGATGGAAATATCGGGATATTATCGATATCGATAAAAATTGAATAAAAACCACGAAAATTGTAAGAAAAACTTGGAAATTTTTATTGAAACTTTGCAGGATGTTTATTTAGTCAATTATCTATTAGTTTATCACAAAAAAT
>JADOBS010301059.1:0-11498 GCA_015708375.1 Cydonia oblonga
ATATATATATATATATATATATATGTTCGTATAACAAAATGCCCACTCACTGGTATATCGTAGGATCGTAGCCCATAGTCTCGCTTGTCCTCGTACGTCCTCAGGGTAAGTCTCCCCTATATGCTAAACAATTAATAAAAATTAAATAAATAACACATATACGGAAAAGCTAGGAAAAACTCCCCATAATTTGCTCAAACGGAAGGTTTGACATACCAATTGTTCTACTCGAAGTCTCGAAGTCACGAACCCACAGTATCAACCACTAGCTGGCCAGAGGTCGGACACACCCTCACGCGCCATCCAACCCACGACCTTAATGGAGGTCTTAACGGCCATTAAGAATATTCCGTTAAATGTTAACGCCGTTAGGATATTCTGTCGGAATTGACGGAATATTCTGTCATCTTTTCTGGTGGTCCTCGCCGATCTTTGTTATCCGCCGCCATCGACCGCAGTTTGGTTTCAGTGGAAACTAGAAAAACTCACCGGTTTCCGGGGAAAATTTCAAACCTTAATATCTCGCTCATTTCTCAACCAGTTTTCATGAAATTTATATGGAAATGAAGCTCGTGACGAGGAGAAAAAATCTATACCTTTTGGAAGTCCTAAAAAGGACGAGAAATGGCCTGAAAAAACCTTGCAAGGTTCGGTCAAAACTTCGACTTCTCGAAACCAGGTTGTTTCACATCCAAGCTTCCTCAAACTTTCCTTAAAGCTTCCCCATGTCCTCAAATCTTGTAACTCGGTCGGGATCACGATGATACCAACTCGACCGAGTTGGAGCTTCCGAGTTACTCAGCGTTAACCACTCAAAACTCGTCTATTTGAGAATCGGCTTGTATGGTTGAGTTTGTGAGTTCGAGAGGAATACGATGGTGGTATTTTTTGACTCAATATGTGAGTGTTTGATGTCGTTATTGAGTGTTGCAGAGGAAAAAGAGTTCTGGTTAGAGAGACAATGAAGAAGAAGAGAGAGATGAAAAGTTGTGTTCTGATTGGCTGAGAATAGAGGGTGTCTGATTGGATGCCATAATGTGGGAAGTAAATAATTGATGGTGAGAACAAGCAAGGCACGGGTCCAATTTTAAAGAAAGAAGGGGATATGGTTTTCAGACTTAAACAGTAAAAAGTGCTCAGAAAATCTATCCAAAACAGTGTTTCTAACACCGATAAATTAGCACACTCATGTGTACAATTCTACTCGTCGATTACGTACTTTAACGAGACGTAACTTTTTCGTTACAAACCCGACTTGGGTCAAACTCATGCTCACACGATCATATCAACGAATATTATTTAATTACGATAACGAGAAAAATAATTTAAGAACTAATAACCACGTCCACGTCACTTGCCAACGAGGGTATAAATGTCAATTCACATACTGGGAGAGAAATTACATAAAAATTTTGGGACGGGTCGTCACAATCTACCCCCCTTAAGAAAATTTCGTCCCCAAAATTTCAACACTAACTACAAATCATAATTAAGGAATTGACAAGGATAGAGATCTCACATGCGTCATTCCGTCTCTCAAGTAGCTTCCTCAACTGAGTGGTTCCTCCATAAGACTTTAACCATTCAAACGGTCTTGTTTCTAAGAACTTTATCTTTTTAGTCAAGAATAGTTACTCGAACCTCATCATAAGTCAAGTCTGGATTGATCTCTAACGGTTGAGAAGGAATAACATGTGATGGATCCGAGACGTATCTCCGTAGCATCGACACATGGAACACATTATGTACCATCAATAACTCTGAAGGTAAATCAAGTCAATAAGAAACTTCACCAACTCGCTCAATAATCTGGTACAGCTCGATGTAACGAGGGCTCAGCTTTCCTTTCTTTCCAAATCATACGACACATTTCCACAGTGAGAGTTTCAAGAATACCCAATCCCCAACCATATATACTCTGTTTGTCCAGTGTCTGTCGGCGATACACTGTTGCCGATCCTAGGCTGCTTTCAGGTTAGCCTTTATCACCTGAATGTTCTGCATCGTCTCATCCACCATCTCAAAGCCCACTAAAACTCTTTCACCGACTTCTGACCAAGACAGTGGAGTATGGCATGATTTTTCGTACAACGCTTTAAATGGTAACATACCACTGTTGGAATGAAAGCTATTGTTGTAGGCAAATTCTATCAATGGAAAGCGCTTGTGCCAAGCGTTTCTGAACTGCAGAACTGACGATCTCAACATATCATTAAGTGTCTGGATAGTTCTCTCTGACTGCCCATCAATTTGAGGATGATAGGCGGTATTGTAGAGTAATCTCTATCCCAGAGCTTCTTGAAAAGCTACCCAAAACTTCTAAGTAAATATGGGGTCCCGGTCAGAAATAATGCTAACTGGAACACCATGATACTTGACAATGTTAGAGATGAACAGTTCGGCCAACCAACTCAACGAGTAATTCTCACAAACAAGTAGGAAGTTTGCGGACTTGGTAAGCCAATATATCACCCAGATACCGTCATAACCATTTCGTGTACGAGGTAACTTGTACACGAAATCCATTGTGATATCTTCCTATTTTCATTAGGGTATCGGAAGTGGCTGTAGCAACCCAAATGGCTTTTTTCTTTCCGCCTTGACCTACTGACAAACTGCACAACGACTCACATACTTAGCAATTTCTCTTTTCATACCAGGTGAATAGTAGAAAGGTTAAATGGTATGATACATTTTAGTACTATTGGCGTGCATCGCATAAGCTAAAATATGCGCTTCATCCAGTATCTCTTTCTTTAGTCGTTCTACATCTGGCACATACATCTGATCACCCTGCATCAGCATACCATAAGGTCTTCGAATTCTAAAGTCTTTCTTTTTCCCGTCGAACACTACCTGTTTTAATGTTTGGGATTTTAAGTCATTCATCTGAGCCTCAATAACACGATCCAACAAAACCGGTTTGACTTAAAAGCTGGCAAGTAGGGCTCCATGTTGATCCACCTCTAAAGCCACTCCAGTAGATCTCAGATTAGTGAGGAGAGGAACACGACATGCATACAAAGCATTAAGTCGGTCGTGAGATTTCCTGCTGAAGCATCAGCTACAATATTTGCACGACCAGGGTAATACTCGATAGTGCAATCATAGTCACTGAGCAACTTTATCCATCTCTACTGCCTGAGGTTAAGTTCTCTCTAAGTAAAGATATGTTTAAGGCTCTTATGGTCAGTGAAGATTTTACATTTTCCCCATAAAGATAGTGCCTCCAAATTTTTAAAGCGACAATGATAACTGGCAACTCGAGATCATAAGTTGGACAATTCATCTCATAGGGCTTAAGCTGTCGTGAAGCATACACGATCACCTTCCCGTGCTGCATCAATACACAGCTCAGACCATTTAGAAAGGAATCACTATGGATCTCGAAATTCCCACTGTCATCGGGAAGTGCCAGGACAGGTACATGAGTGACACAGTACTTCAACTGTTGGAAACTCTGTTCACAATCATCACTCAATTCAAAATTTACTCCCTTCCTTGTCAACCTTGTTAGAGGTAGGGCTATGGCTAGAAGTCTTTCACAAAGCGTCGATAGTAGCCTGCAAGACCAAGAAAACTTCGTATTTCGGTGAAATTCCTAGGTTGATCCTAATTTTCTACTGCTGCTACTTTCTGGGGATCCACGAGAACACCTTAAGCTAATATCACGTGTCCTAAGAACGACACTTGAACCAGCTAGATCTAGCACTTACTGAACTTGGCATACAATTGATTCTCTCTTAACTTCTTCAGAACCAGACGTAGATGTCTAGGATGCTTAGCCTCACTCTTAAAGTATATCAAAATGTCATCAATGAAGACAATTATGAACCTGTTGAGGTACAGATGGAATACCCAATTCATCAGGTCCATAAAAGCTATTGGAGCATTAGTCAACCCGAATGGCATCGCAAGAAACTCATAATGACCGTAACGAGTTCTGAAGGTTGTTTTCAGAACATCGTATCTTCTGATCTTCAGTTGGTAGTAACCAGACCTTTGATCAATCTTCGAGAAAACACAAGCACCACGGAGCTAATCGAATAAATCATCTATACGAGGCAGCGGATAACGGTTTTTAATCGTCACCCTATTCAACTGCCTGTAATCGATGCATAACCTCAAAGTTTCATCTTTCTTTCTTACGAACATGACTGGAGCTCTCCAAGGAGAAGTACTAGTCTAAATGAAACCCTTATCAACAAGTTCTTGCAACTGGGTTTTAATTCTCTTAACTTAGCAGGAGCCATACGATAGGGAGTTAGAGAAATAGGATCATTACCTGGAATTAAGTCGATAATGAACTCCACTTCACGATCTAGTGGTAATCTAGGTAAATCGTAAGGAAAAACATCACGAAAGTGTCTGACTACTCGAACATCTTCCAAGCGAGTAGGATTATCTTCCGTCACCACCACATAAGCTAAGTAACCTTGACAACCCTTACTCAACAACTGCTTTGCTCTCACGGCAGAGATAACTCCACACTTAAAACCGTTTCCTTCACCAACAAATGTGACAATAGGATAAATACTATACCAATTAAAAGAGAAGCGATGGCCTCAGGAAGATAGTAGAATTTGTGGCGGCGAAGGACATGGCCGTGGACGAAAGAGAAGACAAACGTTATGATCTGGAGAAGAATGCCAACCCTAGCGGCCTGCTGCTCCTTCCCTGGACTGGTCCCATTGGCATCCACCGGAGATATCTGCATCGCCATTCGTTGGTGTTCATCCTCCATCACCATTAGCTGTCCTGCTGCTGGTCAACTTCTTCACGAAAACACCCATGTACGGCTGTGCCGTGAAACTCAGTCAACTCAAAATTTGGGCCCAACTAAAATATAATAAAGATAAATTACAACGTCCTTAAAACATTTTAGAAATATTAAATTTCATACAGTTACTTATTTTTCATTTCAAAGTTATAAGTTTTAAAAAAATGTTAAATAATAAACGAATAAGAAATAAAAAGTTTTCTTAATTAATTTAGCACCCTTCAAATCTTTTTTTTATATATTTTAAATAAAATAATAATTAAATATTTTGGCCCATGTTACATGGGATAACAGTCACGTCAACAAAAATATGGTACCCACTGCATCATTTAACGGGTAATTAAATGGATTTTTAATGGTGGTATAATAGTGAAATGAAACAATAATTTATGTATGAAATTGAAATGTTATATATATATATATATATATATATATATTGTGATATCTCGTCTTCAAAATTAGTACTTTATTTTATTTTTTACGTATTTCAGAGATTTAATTAAAACTAGTTCGTTAAATTCTCCGGTTTTGATAAAATGAAGTGAGAGGTATTTCGGTCATTCCAATTTTACTTGACCTTTCCAGTCAAATCTTGAGTTTTTTAGGTAAAGCTTGATTCCATGAGAGCGTAGGACTGAGGGGAGTGGGGTGAGGTTAAGTCTTTTGAGCAAACGTATAGGAAATAACTGAATGTGTAGCACCAGAGTCAATTAATATTCTAGCAAAAGTGGCCAAGTACATTCAACATACCCATAATCAAGTCGGGGTTACTCTACGCATCCAGCAAATTGATGTGATTGACTCGACCCTGAGCTTGTTGTTGACCTCATCGACCCCTATTTCCCTGATTCCCTCATCCCTGATTACCTCTATCTTAATTTGTCGAATTAGGCTGCATGGTTGATGCACCACCGTTAGAAGCTCCCTCAAGGTTCTGGGATTGTCCCCCGGCATACCACTACGATCCACCGCCGTCATACGGCGTATAGCTCCCTGGTACTATGGATAACCGCCCTAATAATAAGGATATGTTGGGTACTGGTATGCTCCTCCTAGATACTGAGCTATGTCACCCTGATAGTGATAAGCACGACCATAACATGTCAGCGTACAGGTACCAGGCCCTGCAATCTGCTGTAGAGGAACTGCAAGTGGTAGAGTATGAGGATGAGGTTTCTGCTGATTCTGCAGAAAATTATTATCTTTATGCCCTATCTATCCACATATGTAACATCCATAATTTCCTCACCTACACTTACCGAAATGACGACCATTACATTTGTGATAAAGTGGAGTAGGGTTCATCTGATTCTGAAAACAAGAACCACATGTGGACTTGCTGCCACTCCGTAGCGTATTGGAATTCAAACCACCGCTCGATGATCCCCAACTCTTACCACTACGCTTGAAATTCTGGGTTTTTCTAGGGCCAAAGGAAGACTGCCCCTATTAGTGTTCCTATGAACATTGCTGTTATCTTCCTCATCACCATCATCATCGGGAGCATTCTTCGAATCCTTAACCCGAAGCAAAACCTCAAAGAATTCTTGATAGGTAGAGCAGGGAGTCGAAGTACCCATAAAACGCAACCACTGGCGAGTCCTATTCTTAAAACGACATAGCATCTCCCTGGGATGCTCAACAATCTAGGGACAATAACGGGACAAATCTGTAAACTTCCGATGGTATTTTGTGGCTGACATTTTACCTTGTCTCATCTTTAAGAATTCATCCCTCTTACGATCCAAGTACTTTGGAGGTATAAATCTAGCCTGAAATAGATGCTTGAAAATATCCCAATTCATGGCATATTCAGCAGACAATGGGTGTGACTCTTGAGCCCACCAAGATTCCGCTCCCAATTGAAAGAACCAAGTCACGGACTTTACCCATCTCTCAACTAGAAGATTTCCCTGCCGCTGCATAATCGAAATGTCTTTTCAACATAATCGAGCCAAATCTCGGATTTCTTAGATCCTTTGTTGCCATATAAATTGTTTATCTGTAGCTGGGATACAGTCTCTAGAGTAATCCTTTGGGGATGACGAAGTGCAGACTAAATGGCATTGGCGATAGCCTCATCGAATTGCTCAAAATCCTAAAAATTTGTCTTAAAAAGAATATGTGGCTTTCTACGAGGTGGCATGGTTCTGACATAAAAGATCAAAAATTATTAAAACATGTAGCACAAAAGAAGAATGCAGGACTGCCTAAACATATGCTTTGATACCAAGCTGACACACCCTGATCGGAGTTAAGGCGTGTTGGCAGTCACGTGAAGGTGGCGTAACCAAAAGTGCAAATGATGTAAGAAATACATGAATAAATTAGAACCAAAACTAGAACTGAATTAGCTAATAAGGTGAGTGCACAGTAGAGGTTACAACCCAAAAACTACAAATATTTAGAGCATAGATAACATAAGGGTAAAGCAGTCGAACAAAAGAAGTACTTATTACACAACTAGAGATAAGTTCCTAAGTTAAGATGGAGATATGTAAGAATCGCCGGGTAATCCTCGAGTGCCACAGAGTAAGTCAGCTATCTAGGACCTAAAGGGGCGAAACACAGAAGGGTGAGTGGGCACAAAAATAAAGATTTATAAAGCCATTTGTTTTCTGAACATACTAACCCCTCGCTGTAAAACAAGTATAGTTTCCGAAAATCATATTACGTATAAGTATGAAATCAAATGCATGCAAACAATAAATACAAGAATATGCCACAACATAATATCTTAACGGAAATATAAATATAATTATGTGCTCAATAATCTATACTAGCACACAAGTCAGAGTCATCTAATGTGACATGTATGACTGCATCTATTGCTCATCCATCTACGCTAACACACGAGTCGGAGTCACCTAAAGTGACCTGTACTACAGGACTAGGTGTAATAATATACACTATAGTGCTACGATCAAGTGAAGACTAGCGCTCTACACGTCACCTACGAGTCAGAGTTGCCTCATGCGATCTGTACGACAGAACTAGCACCTACTTGGATCCAAGGCGAGGGTGAGGTGCGAGGTGAATATCATGTGAAGGACTAGCTTTCGCCCGGGGCGAGCACTAACACTGGTGCAGCAATGATGAGCGAACTATATGCAAATATGCATGCCATAACTCAAACATTCCAAACAACATAACAAACTCACATGTACTTACTTGCGCGTCCCATAGACTTACTTAGCATTTTACAATAACAAAATATTTATGGATAGGTAAAATGCATATGAATATGCCATGATCAAATATAAATCTCAACCACCATGGCATTATTTTAAATTCAAGTAAAACGTGGCATTACATGCATAATTCAACTTAAAACATTTGTGGAAACTATACAATATAAATATATATATATATATATAACAAAATGCCCACTCACTGGTATGTCGTAGGATCCTAGCCCCCTAGTCTCGCTTATCCTCGTACATCATCAGGGTAAGTCTCCCATATATGCGAAACAACTAATAAAAATTAACTTAATAACACATATAAGGAAAAACTAGGGAAAAACTCCCCATAATTTGCTCAAACGGAAGGTTTGAATATACCAAAATGTTATACTCGAATTCACGAACCCACACGTATCAACCACTCACCGGCCGGAGGCCGAACGTGCCCTTACGCACTGTCAAACCCACTGCCATGCACAGGTAGAGATTGACGGAGGCCTTAACGGCCATTAAGAATATTCCATTAAAGTGACGAAATATTCCATTAAATGTTAACGCCGTTACCTGATGCTGGTAGGATATTCCGTCATAACTGATGGAATATTTCATCTTCTTCTCCAGTGGTCCTCGCCGATCGTCGTCGTCTGCCACTGCCAGCTGATTTCGCCGAAAACTAGAAAAATTCACCGGTTTCTGGGAAAATTTTAAAACGTTAATATCTTGCTCATTTCTCAACCATTTTTCATGAAATTCATATGGAAACGAAGCTCGTGGCGAGGAGAAAAAATCTATACCTTTTAGAAGTAAAAAAATGGACGGGAAATGGCCTGATTAAGCCTCACAAGGTTCAATCAAACCTCTGACTTCTTGAAACCGGATTGTTTCATGTCAAAGCTTCCTCAAACCTTTCCTAAAGACTTCGGGGAGTTGAGTAGAAGCTTCCCCACATCCTAAAATCTTGTAACTCGGTAGGGATCACGACGATACCAACTTGACCAAGTTGAAGCTTCTGAGTTACTCCGCGTTGACCACTCAAAACTTGTCTATTTGAGAATCGGCTTGTATGGTTGAGTTCGTGAGTTCAAGTGGAATACGATGGTGGTATTTTTGGACTCGATCTGTGAGTGTTTGATGTCGTTCTTGAGTGATGCAGAGGAAAGAGAGCTCGAGTTAGAGAGAGAAGGAAAAAGAAGAGAGAGGAAAAGTTGGGTTCTTATTGGTTGAGAAGAGAGGGTGTCTGATTGGATGCAATAATGCGGGAAGCAAAATAATTAGTGGTGAGAACAAGCAAGGCATGGGTCGAATTTTAAAGAAAGAAAGGGATAGCGTTTTCAAACTTAAATAGTAAAAAGTGCTCAGAAAATTTATCCAAAACAGTGTTTCTAACACTGATAAATTAGCACACTCGTGTGTACAATTCCACCCGTCGATTACGTACTTTAACGAGATGTAACTTTTTCGTTACGAACCCGATTCGGGTCAAACTCGTGTTCACACGATTGTATCAACAAATACTATTTAATTACGATATCGAGAAAAATAATTTAAGAACGAATAACCACGTGCACATCACTTGCCAACGAGGGTATAAATGTCAGTTCACATATTTGGAGAGAAATTACATAGAGAATTAAGGACGGGTCGTCACAATGAACCCTACAACTGATCCCCATTTTTATAAAAAAATAAAAATAAAAATCTCTTCCCTTTAAAGTTTCCTATAACATTAATAGGGTGAATGTTCTGCATGAAGAAAACCTCACAATAAGACTATGGAGAAAGCCCAAATTAGTATTGAATTAAAAAAGATAAAGTGAGGACTTATTCTGGCATTTGATTACTCGATGAAATTGTACTGGCTGTGTTAGCTATAAAAATAATTTTATTTTATTCTATTATGTTGGGGTTTGAATCTGATTCAAGTAAGCACTTGACCAGTAAACCTTTTAAGTTGATCAGTAAGCCTTAGGAGGTCGTATGATCACTTGATCAGGAAGCCCCTGTTAGCTATCCACTGATTACTAAAATTTAAGTTAATATATATCATTAATCAGCGTGATGTTGTGGTTTAGTTTTTCAGTTACCCTTTTAATTAAGTTGTTCCAATTGTGTGTGTGTGTGTATAATATAAATATACACCAAAACTTGGACATGTCATGACACACCCCGATCCGTAATGTTCACTAGGACTCCGAATCAAGTTGTGTTGACCGACACCTAAAAGGTGACGAAGCCATAAAGTGTGATGATGATGAAAAAAATGTGAATACATTTGAACCTAAGAGTGCCTAAATACCATAGTGCGCTGGTGAGCAGGCATGAACCCACTCACACGCGATACAGAGCATGAGTAAAGTACAATAAGGTAAGATAATAATTATACCATCATAAGAAGCCACATGTACTAGGTAGTGCCACGAATCCTTTTCGATACAAAAACTTTGCTACTAGAACCTGGAGAGGTGCAAGATAAAAATGTGAGTGGGCGAAAACAAAGCTTTTCAAAGACCATTCATTTATTAAAAGTAATAACCCCTCGTTGTAAAACCTGTATAATTTCCCAGAAAATATAATACATATCCATATCGAAACCATGCTTGGAATAGTAACATCCATATGTATGCCATGCTCAATATTTCAACATAATGAAATAAGTAAACCAGGTGAAATAAATCCATGAAAAGTAATATGTCAGTCAAATCCACCTATCGTGGCCTATATGACTGAACCTATAGCTCATCCAATATCCAAGTAATGTGTCAGCCGGATCCACCTCTTGTGGCATGTACAACTGAATCGATAGCGAATCTATAGGTCATCCAATATCCAAGTAATGTGTCAGCCGGATCCACCTCTTGTGGCCTGTACGGCTGAACCTATAGCTTATCAAATATCACTGCACACGAGTCGGAACCACCTGTAGTGGTCTGTACAACAGGACTAGGTGTAACTAAGTATGCTCAAGTGCTACGATCATATGAAGACTGTGCGAATAATTACGGGTCACCTACGAGTTGGAACCACCTATAGTGGTCTGTACGACATGACTGTGCACCTACCTTGAATCCAAGGTGAGCGTAAGGTGCGGGAGGTGAACATCATGTGAAGGACTGTGCCCTGGCCGCAGGCGGGAGCACTAACACCAGGGTGCAGGTTTATGAACTTTAACTGCATCTAATATGACATATACGACTTATGGGGAACCTGTACGAAAATGTCGGAGTTGCCTATTATTGCAACCTGTACGACAATGTCGGCTTTGCCTATTATTGCAACTTGTACGACAATGTCGGAGTTGCCTAAAATATAATTGTAATCATGCCATAATTCAATCATTTTAACTAATACCATAAACTCACCTGAACTTACCTGTGTGTCCTGCGTTCACCTTCGCACTTCAAAGCATTCACAATAATTATGTTCAGGTAATATACACATGGATATGCCATGATGCAATCTAAAACTCAACCTTATCATAGTATTTTCAAATATATATATATATATATATATATAATATGGTATAAAATGCATAA
>JADOBS010301060.1:0-11498 GCA_015708375.1 Cydonia oblonga
CAAGACTAACTAAAAAATATAGTCTATTATCTAAAAACATAAAAAGTGAGTTTTTAGAGTTTTTAAATTAAACTCACTCCTTTTTTTTTTTTTCTCCCTCCTCTCTCACTCCAAATTTATCTATCTCTTTTCTTTTTTCCCTGTCCTCTTTTTTTATTATATTTTTTTACCTGTTTCATCTCTTTTTCAATCTGCTCTTTTCATTCTCTTACTCCTCTTCCTCTCACCTCTTTCTCCCTCTCCTACGATCCCCTCTTTTTAGATCTCTTTGTCTAATTTAAGTTGTAAGATTTAAAAATTTTAAATCGCAAACCAATCAAGTTTTTGAGTCTTAAAGAAAATTGTTTTCAAGAAATGTTTTGAGAAATGATAAAATTTTTCAAATAGGATACCAAATAAGCCCTTAATTTCTCAAGATCGCCTCTGAACAAGATGGATAAAGTGATCTGAAAACCAGCCTGACCTAAGAGCAACTCCACTGTGTTGAGTAGCCCCAGCGACAGGCCCTAAAACAATGAGTAGTAGCTCGAGCAACCACGTCTAGCCCATCCGGGCGATTGAGCCCGAGGGGCCTGAGGGAGAGGCTTGGCTAGAGGAGACAGGCCAAGAGCCCGATGGCAAGGCTGACGTCGCCTAACATCAACCACATTTTGTATCTGAAATGCGTTAGGCGAGTACAGCTCAAGGGCTCGTTGGCGCGGGTCGCTCGACAAGAATGCATAAATGAGGCCTACATCGCATATCTGAAAATGTTACCGTTAGGGAGGCCACATGGCGCCTCCGCGTCTGTTGGATTTCAACGGTAATTTTTTCTATAGCCGTTGGATTTGAGATCAGCGGTCCACATTGTTCGCCTTTATAAATTAAAAAAAAAACAGTTTAAAATTTTGAAAATCTTACCGTGGTGCCACGTGGCACAATATATAGTGTTGGAATTCAAATTTTTTTAATTCAACTACAGAGATTAATTATGTGAATAAAAATTTAAAAAATGTAAAAAATTAATAAAAATCCGAAAAAAAAATTGAAAAAAAAAAGATTTTACTTTTCTATAAATACATTCTCATTATCTTCTACCTTACACCACAATTTCATATTTTCTCAACTACTTTCAACCACATTCCTATCTTTCTCTCAAAGTTTCAATCCAATTTTTTTTTTTTCCAACAAAATGACTAATGATGCAGGTACGAATTGGACGCTTATTGAAGATGTTACGTTGTGGACTAGCTGGGTTGAAGTTACTCATGATCCGATTACGGGTAATGAGATGCAGTTGCGAGAAATGTGGAGTCTTATTCATGCCAACTTGAGAAAATTGGTGGGAAAAGAACCAAAGAATCGATGTCCAGTCATTGGAAAATACTTAGCCAATCGTTTAGTATATGGAGAGATGCCTTGGCACAAGCTAGAAGTAATCTTTGAAGTGGGAAAAATTTAGCGGATCAGGTAACAATATATTATTTATTTTTTTGTACTATACCCAAATTTACATTAGCTACTTTGATTATAATTATTTCTTCTCCGACATTATGTAGACACTTCAAGCACAATCTTGGTATAATGCCAAATCCAAAAACCAAAAGCAATCATTCACCCGATGGGAATGTTGGAATATTATCAAAGATTGTCCTAAATTCAGAGTTGTGCTTGTTGGTCCCAAAGTTTTCATGAACAACACCCTTCTACACTTTACGCCCGATCATTCCTCGCATGTTCGTGAAGATGATGCAGAAGAAGTGCCCGAAACGCCCCCTTGAACAAGCTTCGGGGTCGACCCGTTATCCAATTAGGCCTCAAGGTAAGAAGGCTTCACAGAGAAAATGGAGTGCTTCCAAGAATGATTATGCAAAGTACATGGAAGAACTTGCTCGCAAAGGTGAATTGACTTTGGCGCGAAAAATGACTAAATTTAAGGCTGATAAGGCTAGAGAGGAGGCAAAAGTTGTAACTGTTGAGAGAGAATTTCAAGCTAATGAGGAAGAGAGCTACTTAGGCAAGAAAATGAACATGTTAGAGAAAAAAGAATGGCTTAATGAGATCGTGACATTATGAACACGCCTTTAGAAAGGAAGTCTCCAAATTCTAAATATACGTGGTGCGAAGGAGGTGTGCAAGAGAAGCGAGAGAATCCTCACAAAATGATACTTTTTGCTCATTTTCTGTCCCCATAAGCGCCTTGCCATGCACTTAGACAATTTTTCCAGGTCCAATGCATACAGTCGATGCTTCCAATCATCCAAGGAAAACCTCGCATTTCGCCCTTCTTCAGAAGCCTTTGCAAGTCCATCTTAATAGGTCTCCGGAGGTACTCTGTAGTGTAGATAAATTCGATTGCTCCGCAAAACCTCATCAGGGACTCAAGAATGGTTGATTTCCCTATCATCGCTATCTCATCCACTTGGTCTGTAGATGTTCCATATGCAAACATCCGCAAGGCAGCAATATTTTTTTGCTCAGGAAAGAGGCCCACAACACTAAAAGCATCATTCTTTTGCACAAAGTAAGAATCATGGTTGCAAACAACAATCATGATTTTGTTGAACAAATGTCGTTCTATTCTAAAACGACGTCTAAAGTACATATCAGGGAATGCATTGTTACAGACAAAATAATTGTCCAAGAGATCTGTACCTCGTCGTTGCATGCTTCTATCAAGGTTTGTGGAACGGAAAGTCCTGCATATATGAGCCACAGCTTGGACGACTCGACATGAATGTGAGGCTCTGGCAATTCTTGCTTCATCATCTCTCCTTTTATTATCCTCATCTGCTTCCATCTCATTTTGGGCCACCTGGAGATTGAACATTCATTCTGATTGGTTAAACAATTATTCCTCTTGTTGATCGATTTTCCACATCATCCTTGAAGAAGAAGACATTGTAAGAAGGAAGCATACACTATGAATAATGATAGAGATCTTGAGAAAATTAGCGTGAGATTTCTGAGGATGGATGGTGGATTATATGGAGGATTCAGAAAGGATTAGATTGTAGATAATGCCACGTGCATGCCGTCATTCGTTAAAAATCTGATCGAAATCTATTCTCAAAGATTGTAAACAGATTGTGACACGTGGCGCGACGTGATTGGTTAAAAATCTTATCGAAAATCTATCCTCAATGATTTTGAAAATATAACGACACGTGGCATGACGACATTGGATAAAAAGCTTATCGAAATCCATCACCAACAATTATCTTTTTTTATAATGACACGTGGCGCAACGAGAATGATTAAAATCTTATCCGAAATTACAAATAAAATTATTTTGTATTATTTTATAAATAAAAAATACTATTATTTTATTACCTATTGTCAGGACTATTTAATATAGGGATGGAGATGCAAAAGGTAGTTACTGTTCATTAAGGGTAGTTACTATTTACTGAATTGATTAAATAATGAATAGCCCCGGGTAACCTTAGCAACGGTAGAGTTGCTCTAAGAATCTCTACAACATAAGAGCTAATCTAATCAAATCAGACAACCTGTTGAAAATTCTCAATTGCCAATAGGCAGTGAGTGCCAATATCCATCATCCAATTGCTTTCGTTAACAGCAATGACATGAAGTGAAGCATGGTCAAAGTTGGCCTGGTCATCAATCTAGACTGTACCTATTTTTGCCCATTCTGGTCAGTCAAATTATTTGACTGGGGAGTGGGGAGGTGAATTGTTTTCTACTTACTTTCTAGAGCCCCGTGGGGATTCCCTGTGGCTATAATTTTAATGCCAGTTTACTTCCAAGACCGATACAACGGCAGTTTCCTTTCAAGACTGCCAAACGCTTTGTTGACATTCAAATATTTTTGTGTGGAACACATGCTATGCAAAGAACTGTGGTTAAAATATTGTGGTATATTGGTTTGCCAAGTAGTCCACTTGCTTCAATATTGTATTTCTAGAAAATCTAAGGAAAGATACATGGACAATAAAAATAGTTGGAACATTATTTACGTGTCAAATCTATATTTTTGAATTTTATTTTGGTCAATACTTGTTACGGCGTGTGCGGTCAGGTTTGCCTTACCACTAATTAATTTGGTTCAATGAATCAGTTTGTTTGTGTTTGTACCCGAATTTACACCATTCGATCTAATTAATTAATGAACTTTAATCTAGAAGTTTAATTAGCCGAATACGAGAATGTACGACTTAAGTAGGGTTTGGGCCAAGATCCAAGAAGAAATCATAATCTAAACTGAACTTTGTTTTGGACCAAAATGAGTCAATGCCGTCGCGGCCACTACATGATTGATCTTCACCTCAATCTATACATTTCATCAATTGGTTGTTCGCTCAAAGCCTTGAATTCGAGGTAGAGAAAGAACTCAGGCCGAAAAAGGTTCCTTGCTCGAGCGCGCATTTTTTTATTAGAATCAAATTCAAGGCGTAAACACAATCACATTCACATATTTTCTACGTCGGCCACTTTAGGCCACGTGGTGGCATACCTGCGCATTCAAACCAAAGAAGGACAAAAAATTCTTCTAGGCTGCTCAGTAGCCACAATAACTTGCTTGTAGTCTACACTAATGTTCATATATTTATATATAATGTGTTAAAATTCAAATTAGTGTATTCAAACAATGAAACTGTCTATCTTTTATGTTTTATCTCAAAGATCATGTCTCACAAATCTGGTTAATTACACTAATACTCCCTGAAGTTTATTGAGTTTTCATAAAATCCCCTCACAATTGAAACATTACAGTAACACCCCCTCATGTTTTAATTTCCTTTCATACAACCCCTTGAGTGAAAATTTTGTTTAAAAATTTACTAATTTACCCTTATTAATTACTTGAAACTAATAAAGAAAAGCTTTATGATTAAATAAAAAATTATAAAATATTAAATACTTAAAAAACAAAAAGAAGGCCATGCGGTCAAAAACAAATTAAGAACAAAATTTAAATATTACTTTGAAAATAATATTTTATTTAAAAAAAGTTATTCATCTTCTTCTTCCCCTCCTACCCAAAATAGCAACAACCTTCGTCTCCATCTCCTCCTTTTTTCCATCACGACCCATTCAAACTTTGAGCAACCACCTCCACCCGACCCTAGCCAACAATCTCATCTTCTTTCCATCGCAACCACCTCCATGTTGGAAATTTAATTAATAAGGAAAATTTAAATATAAATTTCTTAAATTGAACGGAAATAAGAAAATTGCCCATTGGGTTTGTTTATGACTATAAGATCATGATTGATTTGGATGTTAATAATCCTACGGTACAAAACCTCAATTGGAAAGGAATGCAACTTTCCAGAAAGTTGTATATGGATTGATAACTTCCCTTGTGAAAAAAGTTACAACCAAAACTTGGATTAATTCAATGGACAAAGTAGTGGTGTCCCTGGCTTGATTTTGAAGAGGCATCAATTAAGGTGGTGGCAATGCAGAAAGAATGAGGACATGAAGATAGAGGTAGTTGTTCAATCGGGTGGGAGGGAAAGAAGAAGATGAAGATTTATTTTTTTAATAAAACATTATTTTTCTTAATTTGTTTTGTCCACATAGTTTTCTTCTTGTGTTTTTAAGTGTTTAATGTTTATAATATTTTTTTATATAATTAAGGCTTTTCTTTATTAGTTTTAAGTAATTAAAAAGGGTAAATTAGTAAATTTATATGCCAAATATTGACTCAAGGGGTTATATGAAAGGAAATTAAAAACTGAGGAGGAGTTTGTATAATATCTTAAATGTGAGAGTGTTTTGTGAAAACTCGATAAACTTCAGAGAATGTTAAGATAATTAACCTCTCACAAATCACACAAATCCGAAACCATAAATAAAGCACTTCGCCGCCCAAAGGTTACAAACATTAAACACTTAAAAACACAAAGCACGACATGTCGTCGATATTTCGTTGATATTTGACAACAAGCACGACATGTCGTTGATATTTGAACTGCTCAAAGGAAAGCCTATCCTCTCCAGAAAAAGACACTCCTCCTCGATAAGTGCGCTCCAATCCGTACGGGCAATGCTGAATTGGGTGCGACTGAACTGTAATGGAAGCCCTTCCATCCGCCCAAATCCAGAGCTTGATCGTCACCGAGAACCCAATCAACACCGCCCACTACAAGCACTCCCGAAATGCTAAGCCCACCACGAAGGTGGCCGTCACTCACAAGGTGCTCGACAAAATGCCCCATTCAGACACCTTCGCATGGAACAGACTCATCCAGACCCATATCGCCAACGCCGACTTCCACCACGCTCTCGCCACTTACCACCAAATGCTCCTCCGCGGCGTTCGCCCCGACAGACACACTTTCCCTCGCGTCTTGTCTGCCTCTCGCCTTTCGGCCGATCTCTCTCTCGGCAAGCAACTCCATGCCCACGCTCACAAGCTCGGCTGCTCCGGTGACCGGTACGTGTTTGCTGCTCTCATTGAATTGTACGGTCGTCTCGACAGCGCGGACTCCGCGAAAGGGCTGTTTGACAAGTCCCTGGTTAAGGACTCTGTTTCATGGACAATGCTGGCCAGGCTGTACATTGCGGAAGGTAAACCCGGCGAGGCGGTTCATGTGTTCGAGAGAATGGTGGAGTCGGGAGCGCAGATAGATTCTGTGGCTGTGGCGACGGCGGCTGGTGCCTGTGGCATGTTGAGATCGTTGATTGATGGAACAAAAGTCCACAGGGTTGCCAAGGAACGTGGATTGGAGTATGATGTGTTGGTGAGCAATACCCTCTTGAAAATGTACATGGACTGTGGCTGCGTCGACGAAGCTTGGGCAGTTTTCAATCAAATGCCGGAGAAAGACGTCATTTCTTGGACAGAAATGATTCATGCCAATGTGAAGAGGGGAGGCTTCAATGAGGGTCTTAAGCTGTTTAGGCAGATGATTGGAGACGGGGTGAAACCTGATCCGCTCTCGGTCTCTAGTGTTCTCCCAGCATGCGCAAGAATGTCTGCAGGTAAACATGGCAAAGAGACTCATGGATTCTTGCTGCGACATGGTATTCGAATGAATCTCACCGTTCTGAATGCTCTTATGGACATGTATGTCAAGTCGGGATTTATCGAATCAGCTGCAAAAGTTTTTGCCAGGTTGAAGTACAGAGATCTTGTTTCGTGGACAGTGATGATAACGGGGTACAGCTTACACGGACAAGGAAAGATCGGAGTAGATTTGTTCTGCCAAATGGAGAAGGACACGAGTATACAGATCGATGAAATCACCTATGCCGCCGTCCTTCATGCTTGCGTTGCAGCACGCATGGTTGAGGAAGGGAAGTTTTACTTCAACTGCATCAAGACGCCTACAGTTGCACATTGTGCTTTGTTCGTAACTCTTCTATCGCGTTCTGGGCTGTTTGATGAGGCGAGGAACTTTATTGCCAATAAAAAGATCGAAGGAGATCCCGAGGTACTGAGAGCACTGCTAGACGGCTGTAGGATTCACCGGCAACTGAAATTGGGAAGGCGGGTTATCGAGCAGCTCTGTGATTGGGAACCTCTTAATGCCGACAACTATGTGTTGCTTGCCAACTGGTATGCCGAAAATGCAAAACGGGACATGGTCGATGAGGTTCGAGGAATGATGACAGACATGGGTTTGAGACCTAATAGAGCTTATACTTGGACAGAAGTCAGAAACAAAATTCATGTGTTCGGGACGGGGGACGTATCGCACCCAAGATCACAGGGAATATACTGGGAGTTGCAGTGTTTGATGCAGAAAATGGAAGACGGAGGAGACAGACCTGATTCGGATTTTAGTTTCCATGATGTGGATGAAGAGCGCGAGTGCATTCCGACTGGCCACAGCGAAATGCTGGCTATTTCTTTCGGACTCATCAGTACACAATCCACGACAACGATACGTGTAACTAAGAACCTACGGGTGTGTCGCAGGTGCCATGATTCTGCAAAAATCATATCCCGGATGGTAGGACGAGAAATCATACTCAAGGACCCAAATTGTTTCCACCATTTTAAGGATGGTTATTGTACATGTGATGATTTTTGGTGATTAACTTATCTATATGTTGCTGTTATATCATCTGGAACAACATCTAATACAGAGTGGATCAACATCTACCTCCAACAAAATAACGATCAGCACAAGAGTATCGTTAATCCGTACTTAAACAAGTGTTCTAATAAGAAGTAAAAAAGGAAGTTTCGGAAACATACTAGCAGGGAATCAAGCCATGTAGGCTCCATCTCAAAATTTTGCGAGTATAACAACCACATGCTACATAGATGCTCATGTTTCCCTTCTGGTCCGCCTGCGGGGAGGAGCAGCAGCAGCTTCTTCTTTCTCAATCTCATCTTCCTTCTCGCCACTGCTTCCTTCATCATGGGAAGTCTCTGCAGCCGCAGGCCTGTTTGGTTCTGGAACAGTGACCTGAAAAGCGCAGGGCAGAAGAGTTTACAAGTGCACTAGTTTATGAGATCAAAAGTCATTACCACTACAGAAAAGTGAATATATGCTAGACGTATACCGCCGGTTTCTTGCCACCAAACAGGATTTTAAAGAAAATTGAAAAGAGAACAACCACGACGGAAACGATAACACCAATTGTAATATTGGGCTGTTTTTCTCCCTTCTCAATCAATTCCTGCATGAGCATTGCAAAAACAAATGATTATCATCTTCTACGACTCAATTAAGCATAACTTTTGAGAAAAAAGTTGTTATGATACTGAAATGGCAAGCCAAGCACTTACAATGATCCTGGGTTTGTATGCATCCAAGAAAGAAACATCTGCTATCTTGTAAAGAAGGTCGAATACTTTCTTCTGCAAGTATTTGTTCTTAACACTGATTAGCTTATGATATACCAAAAATCAATCGATATGAAGGAAACTCAAATATAAAATAAAATAAAAAATTAGATTACCTGGTAGCTTGAGAGTCCATCAGAAAGACCTGCAGCTTCTTCCTCAGCCTTCTGTTTCTCTTTCTCAGTTTCAAACTTCGGCTTCCACGTTGTTAGCCTAACAGATTCAGCGACTTTCTCATTATCAGCTATGAGAATATTGTCAAACAATATTCCGTCCTGCATTGTCCAGATCTCAATGCCAATAGCAGCAATGGGCTCAAAGTTGGGCTTCTCAGTCTCGAAGTAATCAGGGTTTGGAATTTCTTGAGGCTTCCAGATGCCCTTGTAACTGGGGTTGTCAATCATAGGAGGGCTCCATTTTCCTTTATAAGCAGGATTATGTTTCATTGGCTTCTTCCATTCTCCACAACCAGGTGCCAATGAACACTTGGGGTTATCCGTCTTTGTCGGTTCCCATACACCATCCTCTTCGTCGTCCCAATCTTCTGGCCTTGTCGCCTCAGGGTCATCAATCTCTTCAGGCTCATCATCCAACCACCCTTCAGGTTTCACAGCATCCTCGTCCTCAATTTCCATTGGTGCATCCTCGTCCCAATCATCAGGCTTAACGGCATTGGGGTCCGGAATCTTCGGCCGCTCATCCCAATCCTCTGGCTTCTTATCCTCTGGGTCAGGAATTGTCTTGGCTGGAATCAATGCAGGCTCAAAATCTTTATTCGACAGGAAATTCGCCTTCTTCTTCTCCTCTCCATCTATCAAAATCCTAACTTCGTTATCACGTTTCAGTATGGCAGTGTAAACATGAGACAGCTTATCGGAGGGCACGGATGGAGGGTCCTTGAGATGGTGCTCAACATACTCTCCACTCTTGGGGTTCTTGTGCTTAAAAATGAAATGAACCTTGTTTGTGGAACCACATTTGTCTGGTCCAAACATAATAGAATACGGCGACTCATTGTCAAATTCCTCCGCTTTCCATCCAGCCTCCTGTGGCCGGAGGTACTTCAAGTAAGCACCGCCACATTCAAGCCCGTTCTGGAGCCGGACCTCAAACTGTAGGACAACAGTTCCATCAGCAAGGCTTACAGCCTTGTCCATCTCTTTCACCACTGCATACTTCCTCGCCTTATCACTCACCAGAAGCCCGTAATCATCATGTCCCTCACTCTTGGACAGTTTCCATACCCCTAAACTCGACACAAATAAATAAAATTAAACACTCAAAATTCATTAAAAAAACAAATTTGACTACACTCGGAGAGCAAACGACTCAAATTGCACAGAAAAACAATTTAGGAAAACATAGATAACAGAAAACAGTTAATTACTGCGAATAGCTGATATTAAAACAATCAAACAAAAAACTGGATACCTTGGTACTCATCTTTCGAAGAAACAATCCATCGGCCTTCGAACGACTCAGAAAATGGCTCGTAAAAGATCTGTAAATCATAAATTCTCTGTAAACATCCATGAAAAATAAAGATTATTATGAATAAATAAGAAAATGGAAGGGAATGGTTACCGAATCGGCTTCGTATTCTGAAGAAGCATGGATCTGAGAAGCGGAGCAGCCAATCAGCAGCAGAAGAAGAAGGAGGTCAGTGATTCGACGCCACCGTGTTCCTGCCATGAGGACCGTCGCGCCTTAACCCTAAGCGCGCCTTCGAGTTTGCCTACACACTGGAACAGTTGATTTGAAAGCTTTCCTTTACTAGGAGAAATTTTTTTATTGTTTGGTGGCCAGTTGAAGGGAATAAATTTTAATAAAGTAGAAGGATATCATTGGACAATGCATAGGTTGTATAAAAATGTAGTTTAATTGTAATAAATATCATAATTAGAACCGTTTAATTTTTTTTTATTGTGGCTTATAAAACAGTTTTATAAAATATTAGGCAAATTGGAGATGGTAATTTCATAGGTATAAAACAAATTTACAATGCTAATTTGATTGAAATTTCCATCATTATCTCGTACTATCAATATTAATTATAACGGTGTACATGCAGAAAAAAGAAGTGTATGGATTACTTCCTTAAGCATATGATGAGCAATAATTCTTCTCTTTAGGTTGCCTCCAACCCTAGGCTAAAAGTTAAAATACCCCACTTAAACCATCTCCAACCCTGATCTAAAACCTAAAAATATTTAGTCCAGAAAATTTAGGTATTATGTCATATCCTCGCTCGGGCCTCACCATATCCCGGGCTCAACTCCACCATAGCAAGATATTGTCCGAGGATTGCTCTCACGCAAACTCGCTTAACTTCGGAGTTTCGATGGAATTTGAAGCCAGTGAGCTCCCAAAAGGCCTCGTACTAGGTAGAGATGAGAATATACATATAAGACTTACACGATCCTCACCCCTGGGCGATGTGGGTTCTTACATTTTAGCTCATAAATAGCTTTTCTGCTCCAACCCTTCTAGCCTAAAATTTTAGCCCAAGATTATCAAAGAATAAATTAAGGCTATTTTTTTTAAATTAACTTTAAAAAAAATTATGTAGACTATCCTAAATTAATTTTATAAACATTTAAAAATATTTAAATTCCGATAAAGTTTGAAAAATCGATCATGATGCACCAACTGACCGTTAGATCTTTTTTTTTGCTGATAGATTTGATTATATTCGGTATAAGTCGTTGGATTCAATAAATATATAAATATAAAACTTTAAAAAAAAAAA
>JADOBS010301061.1:0-11499 GCA_015708375.1 Cydonia oblonga
TTGAGATGGTTTAGCCCCCTCCTCAAGAAGTATGCGGTGCATGCAAGTAGTAGGGCTAATTCCCCTAATATCGGCCAAGGTCCACCCTATGGCTGTTTTGTATTCCCGCAACACTCTCACAAGCTTCACTTCCTCTTGTGCCGTGAGAAGTGAAGAGACAATAACAGGCAAAGTCTCGTCATCTCCCAAAAACACATACTTTAAATGGTCCGGCAACGACTTAAGTTCTAGAGAAGGTGCCTGAATAACAGAAGGTAACATCTTAGTAGAAACTGAACTTGAAATTGGGATCGGGACCTTACCATATTGCTGTGGTAGTGACTCAAGGGCAGCCACAACCTTTTCAACTTCTTCAATAAAAGGCACGGCAATGGGCTCCACAATCTGGGCGTGTGGGTGCAAGGCTCCAATGTCTTGGTTTTTGAGTTCTATGCCCTTTGTAATGGTTATTTCAAGGGCATCCTTGTTCAACTCCTCAAGATACTCCTGCGCCAAACAATCAATGATATCAATAGAAAAGCAAGAGTGTTCATCAATGGGATATCTCATAGTTTCAGAAATATTAAAATAGATAACTTCCCCATCGTCAAGGTGCCCTTAAACACATCTATCTTTGTGCGGGCTGTCTTCATGAATGGCCTACCAAGAAGAATCGGCAAAGATATGGAATGAGCTGAATCTTCCATGTCAAGAACGTAAAAATCAGCCGGGAAGATCAAATGGTTCACCTGCACTAAAACATCCTCCAATACTCATTTTGGATAAACGTTAGAACGATTAGCCAATTGTATGATCACACCTCGCCGGAGTGCCACCACTGCTGGTGACCGTGTTCTGGGTAGATTCTGGTTGGGGGAAACGTGGGTTCAAACTAGAACCCTATATTAAACGGAGAAAAATTAATTTCTCGATGTTTGGGGTGTGAAAAACCATGGGGATTTCGAATTGAAATCCTTGAAAACCTAATGAAATTTCACGAGAATTTAAATGAAAATCGTTGGGGATGATGAATTTGTCCAAAAAGCACAAGTTTAGGTTGTGCTTTACAACGGAGGTGGGCATTGGAGCCGTCCCACGATTGCGAGCGAGTGAAGGTTTTCTAGGGATGACACCATGAATGACGTCTTGTTGGTTTTCGTGGAGAGGGAGAGCTGCTGGCTCTCGGCTAGCTCATAGGAGTGGCCTATGCAAGTCACGGGTTCAAAGAACCCTAGGTTTCCTGATTTCAAATTTTTTTTTTTCAATTCAATTTTAATTCAAATTCAATTCAATTTTAATTCAAATTCAATTCAAAGCATATTTAATTCAGTAATTTTAATGCATGTAAATATATTTGATGTAATTCATGGCAAATATCAAATCCACATAATTCAATAATTATAAATATAATGCATTTACAATTTATGTAGAATCTAAAATTCGAAAAACATAAAGTTGGGTCATGCATTATGGTGAATATTCATGCTATCAGGGCTGCAAAAATATCGAGATAAAAGCCGTTGTTTTGAAAGAGCCTGATTGTGTGATGATATTGATGAATTGGTTTGATGCACAAAAATTCTTCAACATGAGATTCCTAAGCACAATGGTAGGAGTGTGCTGATAACGTGTTATAGCCTATTTTATCTGACAAAGAGAATAGGGCAGGCGGCAAGGGTAGAGAAATTGAGAGAGATGTGTTTGTAGAATTGTAGGGGAATATGTGTGTTATCCCTCCTACATTGTGCCTTTATTTATAGTAGTAAAAAGAGAGAAGATATTCCTTCATCCCTAAGTAATACAAGTTGTAATAGGAAAGGATAGCTAGAATAAAATCTAATTTAGGATTTACACAATCACACTTAAACTAGGAACGTTTACAACATTTTAAATATTTTACTATTGACAATTCAAACTCAACCCACTCATTTTTTAACAGAACCCTTAAGGAGTGGGATCCCCATTTTTTCAAAAAAATGGGGATCCCACTCTTTAAGGGCTCTGCATTTTTTAAAACAACCTTCTGTCTTCATTTTCTCCTTGCTCGAAGGTCCACCCTTGATTTTTTTTTTTTTTTATTTCTTATAAATATTTTGCAAGTGAATAAATGCTCTTTAAATTAAAAAAAAAAATTGACTTTTTAATTTGCTATAATATAGTCTTCTACATCATCTCTTGAAGATGAAATTTTTAGTTTACAACATCTCTAACACATGCTCGTATCGTCCTAGACATGAGATGTAGAAACAATTAACTCTTTCCTGCAACCGATTTGTATGCAATTATCTGTGTTCATCTCATATCGTGTAATATATGTCAAGAAGAAAATAAAAGAAGAAAATAAACATGTAATTGCACACAAGCAGTTACGGTTGGTTATTTTAATTATTTTAATAATATTTTATTTTAAAGATTCAAAATTTATTATTATTTTATTGTTAATATTTAAGAGTTGTGTTTTATTTGAAGAGTCCTAAGAAGTTCTTTAAGTAAGAAACCTCAGACAGAAAATAATATACGCTAAAACTTTTGTCTCCCTTAGTTTTCATATCTCAATTTACATTCCTATACTTTACAATTCTTGGGCAATTGATCACTACTTGGCAATCCCGTCTGTCATTGGCATGCATAACGGATCAGACATCCTGTGAGGCTTTGAGTTGTATCTTGGAGTTGTAGGCACCGCCATAACCTGCACGTAGGGAGCCGTCTACGACTTTAGGGTAGCGACATTGCGCCTCTCTTCGGTTCACAGGCCAGTTATTTTTATTCCTTTTTCCTAATTTATTTTTTTCACAAGTCTGATAGTGATTATACATTTAATTTGTTATACTTCATCATATAAATAGTTGGTATATTTCTGCAACTCTAGAAGAGAAAATTACCCTCGAAATTTATTATATTTGATCATATAAATAGTTGGTATATCTCTTCGGTTCACAGTTACTTTAGAAGAGAAAATTACCCTCGAAATGCAGGCATAAGCCGACTTTGAATTCAAGATCGCTTGCTTCTGCCAAATCAAGTTTGTAGTCGTCCCTATCATCAAAAGACAGACATATAATTGCATACACATATTTATTAGTTCATAACAAAAAGTTTAGAGGGAGATTGGCTAATCACCATTAGCACTAGAATCTACCCAAAATTTCAAGTTGGATGGACTTACGCGGGACACTTAACTGTTAGCTCCTACGAATATAAATTTATATAAAATTTATAAATCGCACACCAACAAGAATTGTTGGCAACAGAGATTGAATTTGAAGGAATGTTTTGTGTTTGAACTAACAATCCAACTCATTTTGGCAGTTTGGTAACAATCAATAGAGAGACAAGACTGAGAGGGGATTCCATTGAGAGATTTTAATGGATTTATAAATTTATGGATTTTTATGGAGTCTAATTGATTTGTAGAGATTCCATGTAAAATTTTGATTCAATTCCCTCAAAATCTCTTGGGGAGATGTGAGATTTGTCGACGCTTAAAATACACTATAAAATCTCTCTATTTCCCTCTAATTCATCAACTTTGCCAAATTCCTTAAAATCAAATTCTAATTGAATACATTTAGAATGTTATAAACTTCTTTAAAATCTTAATTGAATACATCCGGATTTATAAAGATCTTAATAAACTATCTTAAAATCATGATTGAATACACATTGAATTTCAGAGAATCACTTAAATTCCTGATTGAATACCTCTAGATTCATTAAAAGAAATAAAATACCTCAAAATCCCAATTGAATACACCCCCTAGAGTTCTTTCCTTCTATTATAGTATTAAGATTTACATAGAAAAAGTATTAGCTCCAAGTGGACAGCCACATAATTAATAGAATTTATAACACAATAAAATTGGAATATATCTCAATATTCAATGTCAAATTATCCACATGTTCTCTTCCAAGAGTCCTTTCGTATTTTCGTTTGACTTTTCCGAATAAAAACTATCCTTTTATCTTTAAAAATAAAATTCAAGTTTATCTAAAAAGAAATTTAGTTATCTTATCCAAACTCAAATTCAAAGTAAAAGGTACCTCTTGGTATAAAACTATAAATTGACAACTATATTTGCCGTTGAATGTCACAAACCAGTCTGCTGTCATGCATGTGTCTTGGGGTACGTCTGATTGTCGGGTGCATCTTGAGCCACTAATCGCATATGGCTAGCTGCTAATTATATACCATTTTCATATCCACCTTTGCTGTAAATTAGTATGGTACAAAGAAAGCAACCATGCAAGCTTTGGCTTTCCCATTCCCTAACACTCTTAACCATTGTTCTAAAAATTCCCGCCTAAACGTTAAGCGATTGGCTACCGTCCCAATTAATGCCTAAGCGTTTGGAAATTAAAAAAAGGCTCATAGACCTGCTGAGACGCTCACCTAGACCACCTAGGCACCCGCCTAGCCCGCCCAGACCCGCCTAGGTTGCGACTCACTTAGATATAAAATAAATAGCTTTCATTTTGCATTTTATTCTTTTTCAATAAATTGTAAAAACTTGTTGAATACTTAAATGAACACACATTATATGCTTGTTCCTCATGTTTTCATTATGTCCAATACTTCATAATATATATGTCATTCTATCATGTAGTTTATGATGAAATTATTTATATTTTAAGTATAAACAGATACTTATTTACACGAAATATAATAGATTTACTTAAATCTACCTAGGCGCTAGGTCCTAGCCCGCTGTCCGCCTAGCATCTAGCATCTTTTAGAACCTTGCTCTTAACTGCGATACACAACCATGCACAAAGAATTTGGTGGCTATTGTTGAGTGCATAAAGTTATATTTATATGCCCTCTTTTACTTAGGTTTTGGACTTAAAATCTCTATGCATCACAAGGTATTTTGTTGTTTGTATTGTATTTCAGGATGAAAGTAAGGGCTCGAAGAAATCATTTTATTTTGAATATTGTAACAAGTGGCCCAAGATCCGCCAGAAAGGGCTCTTGCAGAATAGCCAACTTGTGAGCTTTGCCCTGAAGCGCTCAGAACGAATTAGAAAATGGCCATATATGGTTGGAAAGCCCTGGAAGTCTTCTTTCTGATGCTCTTTACAGATTGTTATTTGGAGGTTTCGACAAGAAATTATTACACAATAAAGAGAAGCTGTTCAGTTACAAATTCTGATAACAGCTAGTTTTCAGTTACTCCAATACTAAAAGCTGGTTGTAATGAGCTATAAATGAGACAAGGATGTAAATTTGTCAAATGTTAGATAAGTCCTAAGCCTTTTAATAGGAGACAAATACTCAACAAAAGAGAAAAGGAAAAAATAGAAAAAACACAAAATCTAGAGAGAGCATTAGTCTTCAGCCTTGAGCAGTTTTTTAGGTTCTAGCTTTCCTAACTTTTTATGTATTTTGTTTTTATGGATACTTAGGGCTACTTTGAAGCCCTAGATATGATTGAATTAATGTTATGCAGCAATTTTAGTTTATCAATTTCATTTGCAAGTTAGAATCAGTTTTCTGTCTCAATTGTTCCAAGCACATATTTTCAAGCTTAGCTACCTTGTTTATGTTTGCTTTCCGTTGAGAATGATAAGGATGACTGCCATATCTTCTTTCATTCATGAGCAACATGTGGTTAGCTTCAGAACTAATCATGTAAACTGATTCCATGAAAATCTAGCATAAATGCCATGTTCTAGGGTTCATGTGATGTTCATACTCCTCTTCGTTCTAAATGAGTTTCTAGGTGCTAAATCTGAGTATATGCCATGCTAGGTTGCACCTACAAATATAAGTTTTATGTATATGCCATGCATCTAACATGAAAAGTAAGAGAGGATTCATACAATCTAGTTATATGTCATGGCTAGATATGTGAATATCTTAGTTGTGCATTTGAAAGGGATAAGTTAAAAGATCATCACTGATTCAGGAATGTTTAGGGGAATGCTTTAGCTCATTTTAAGTCAGATTTATATCCTAAAAACGTTTTTAACCTATTTCATGTCTTAGGTTTGTTTTTAGATAGTTCTAATTTTTCCCTTTTCTTTCTATCTTTATTTCTTTTCCAAAATTACTCAAACCCCCCATTTTAAGTCAAAAGAGTCTTTAACTAATGCTAATTTGTAAGAGTCAAAGGTTTTACTCAGTTGTTTCTTAGTCCAAGTGGTTCAACACCCTTACTTGTGCCGTTATACTATCCTTAAATTTGCACTCGAAAGGAACTTCAACAAAATGGCGCCGTTGTTGGGGACTACGCTTAAAACAACTTTGTAATTCCTTTTAGTTTTGCTTACTAACTTAATTTATTTTGTTTTCAGTTGTATGCCTTTTAATCCATTCAAGTAGCCCATTGACTTAGAGTAACTACAAAGGGTGGTTCAGTCAAGTTCAAGTAAGAGGTGTACGCTCAAACCTGTGAGGATTCTCAAAACTCAATCTTTGCCAAGCTCTCCTTGCCACTCAGAATCACATACACCTAAGTCAGCCTTATCCTCACCCAAGGCTGAATTAGAAGAAGACGAGATGGCCATGGCAAACAACAACAATAATGACAAAGCTAATCGTGCTTTGAAGGAGTATGCGATTCCCAAGATCAGTGAGGAGTCTTCATGCATTCATTATCTCGACACCATTGTGGAGAACTTCGAACTCAAATCAAGTATGATTCATCTTTTACCTAAATTTAAAGGTTTGGCAGGTGAGGATCCCCATTTACATATCAAGAAGTTTGTAAAGGTGTGCAATACCATTAAGATCCAGGGCATGACCCCTCAAGAGATACGTCTTAGGCTATTTCCCTTTTCACTAAGGGAGAAGGGTAAGGCATGGCTTCACACTCTTCCATCCGGATCCATTGAAACTTGGGATGTGCTAGCTTCTAAGTTTCTACAACAATTTTTCCCAGCTCAACGCACTAACAAGCTTAGGCGCGAAATCATGTCGATTATGCAAAATGATGGAGAGTTGTTCTATGAGTATTGGGACCGTTTCAAAACTCTGTTGCATTCTTGCCCTCATCATGACTTGGAACAATGGTTGCTCATGCAATATTTCTATGAAGGATTGCTTGATTTTGATCGTATGATGGTGGATGCTACTGATGGTGGTTTGATAAATAAGACAGCTAATCAAGCCAAGACCATGTTTGAGGACATGGCTTCAAATACGAAGCAATTTAGTTTCAAAAATCGACAAACCAAGAAGGTTTATGAGGTTAGTACTTCTAATGATAACTCTCAAATTTCTGAATTAACTAACCTTGTTAAGCAACTTGCATCCCAAAAGCAAGTTATGGCTGTTTGTCAAGTGTGTTCCATGCAGGGACATTCATCTAAGGCATGTCCTCAAGTACAAAAGTTTCATGAAGAAGCAAACATGGTAGGAAGATTTCAAGGAAATCAGAGACCTAGAAATGATCCGTTTGCTTCAACTTACAACCCAGGATGGATGAATCATCCTAATTTCAAATGGGGAAACAACAACAATGTGCAAAGTCTGTCACCACCCCAAGCTACACCAAGTAAGCCTCATGAAGACATCATGAGAACATTGGCTAGACAAGTGAGTTCTTTAGCTCAAAGCACTCAAGACCTCAAGGTTTCTACCCAAGCTTTCATTAACAAGACTGATCGTTCAATTGCAAACTTAGAAACTTAGGTTGGACAGATTGCAGCAGTTATAAACCAAAGAAAACTAGGTAAGCTTCCAGTCAAGTGGTTGTAAATCCAAAAGATTTGAACAATGCACAGGTGAATGTGATCACTTTGAGGAGTGGAAAGAAGCTTAAGAGCACCAAGGAGCCTCAACAAATTGATGAATTTGTGGTTGTCCAAGAAGATGAAGAAGAAAACTATCAGCAACATCACAAGGTATCCAAATCAACTCCTTATGACGAGAGCACCATTCCAGCCAAGTTAAATGTTCCTAAGGTAAAATCTAAGCCTAGTGAATTGAATTCTAACCCTAAGGTGGAAGGATATACTCCACCTATGCCTTACCCCCGCATGTTTGTCAATTAAAAAAAGGAGCAGCTAGAGAAAGAGTTTCTAGAGACAATCAAGAATCTAGAAATTGCAATTCCCTTTTTCAAGGCAATCAAGCATATTTGAGGTTATGCAAAGTTCATAATGGAATTGTGCACAAATAAAAGGATGATGGAACTCAATGTTTTGGTGGCATTTGGTGAGAAAGTGTCATCAGTTTTGCAAAGAAAGTTGCCAGCAAAGGAGAAGGATCTTGGAAGCTTTACCGTTCCATGCCAAATTGGTCCATTGAGGTTTGATAAATGTTTATGTGATTTAGGTGCTTCAATTAACTTAATGCCTTATTTTATTTATGAAGCACTTCAATTAGGTGATCTTAAGCCAACTCATATGATGATTCAACTAGCGGATCGTTCTCTTACTCATCCTCGAAGAATTATGGAAGATGTGATTGTCCAAATCTGTGACCTAGTTCTACCTGCAGATTTTTACATTTTGGACATGAAGGAGAGCCCTCTACCAAATAATTTTCCTCTCATCTTTGGTCGACCATTTTTAGCCACAGCTTGTGCCATCATTGATTGTCATTCCGGAAAGCTTACCATGACTATTCTAGGAGAAACAAGAAATTTTCAAATCCTTGAAGCTATGAGGTACCTAGTGACATTCATGAATGCAATTATATTGATTTAAACTTAAAATTACAGGCACCGGTTGAAACACAAGGTTGGAATGATCCATTAGAGAGAGAACTCACTTTAACTGAAAATGAGGAGAATGTATATGACAAAGCAAGAACTGAGATACTTGCTGCCTAAGAAGCCATGCCATTTTACACGCCTTCAAGGTGGCCATGTTTTGAGCCTCTCCTTAGCTCAACAGAGAAGCCAATTTCCTCTGTGATTCAAGCTCCAAGGTTAGAACTCAAACGAATCCCTGAACATCTTAAATATGCTTATCTTGGTAATGAGAATACTTTTCCCGTTATTGTAAATGCCTATTTAAGTGATGTTGAGACAGAAAAGCTAGTAAGAGTTTTAAGAAAGAATAAGAAAGCTATTGGTTGAACAATAGTTGAAATCAAGGGAATTAGCCCAACAAAGTGCATGCACCAGATTCTTTCGGAGGATGGAGCCAAGCCAACTAGAGAAGCTCAAAGATGCCTAAATCCACCTATGAAGGAGGTGGTGAAGAAGGAGATTTTGAAGCTACTAGATGTAGGAATTATTTACCCAATTTCTGACTCAAAATGGGTAAGTCCTATATATGTGGTCCCTAAGACATCCGTCATCACAGTTGTCAAGAATGAGCATGATGACATGGTGCCAACAAGAGTTCAAACAGGTTGGAGGATGTGCACTGACTATCGCAAGCTTAATGCAACAACTCATAAGGATCATTTTCCTTTACCTTTTATTGATCAAATGCTTGAGCGTCTTGCAGGTCATAACCATTATTGCTTTTTGGACGGCTATTCTGGATATAACCAAATCGCGATAGCCCCTGAGGACCAAGGAAAGACCATATTCACATGCCCATTTGGCATGTTTGCCTATAGACGAATGCCATTTGGAATGTGAAACGCCCCTGCAACATTTCAACGATGCATGATAAACATGATGAGCATGTTTTCGAACATGGTTGGGGACATCATTGAGGTTTTTATGGATGATTTTTCTATATTTGGTGACTCTTTTGATGTATGTTTTCACAATCTTTCTTTAGTGTTGCAAAGGTGTAGAGAATGCAATTTGGTGCTTAACTGGGAGAAGTGTCATTTCATGGTGCAACAAGGCATTATTTTCGGCCATGTGATCTCTGCTCGTGGGATTGAAGTAGACAAAGCCAATATGTATGTAGTGAACAGGTTGCTGCCCCCTACATCAATGAAGGAACTCCGATCATTTCTTGAACATGCTGAATGTTACCGTCGGTTCATCAAGGACTTTTCTTAGATTTCAAGGCCTTTATGCAACTTGTTGGCTAAAGATGCTCCATTTGAGTTCAATAGCAAGTGCCACAAAGCTTTTGAGAAGCTCAAAAGACTCCTTACTACTGCCCCTATCATCATGCCACTAGATTGGAGCATTCTATTTGAGCTTATGTATGATGCCTCAAATTATGCAGTAGGAGCTGTTTTAGGGCAACGTGTGAACAAGCTTTCCCATGTCATTTACTATGCTAACCGTACTTTAAATGATGCACAACTTAATTATTCAACAACTGAAAATGAGTTCTTTGCTGTTATTTTTGGTCTAGAAAAGTTTAGATCTTATCTAATTGGTACTAAAGTGATTATTTATTCTGATCATGCATCTTTGAAATATCTCCTTATCAAAAAGGATGCCAAGCCATGGTTGATTCGTTAGATGCTTCTACTCCAAGAGTTTGATGTGGAGATTCGAGATAAGAAAGGTTCAGAAAATGTTGTGGCAGATCATCTTAGCCGTTTAGTGCATTCATCTAAAGAAGAGGATCACTTGCCATTACAAGAAAACTTCCCAGACAAGCAGATATTTGCCCTTGACATTGTAGATTTTTGGTTTGCAAACATTATCAATTACTTGGCCACCAAACAGGTCTCTAGCACATTCAGTCGATTCCAAAAAGACAAACTAGTAAAATAAGCTAAGTATTACATTTGGGATGATCCATTTTTATGGAAATATTGCCCAGACCTGATCATAAGAAGGTGTGTACCTGAATCTGAATTTCATTCTATTTTAACATTCTGTCATGATTCACCTTGTGGAGGTCATTTTGGAGCCAAGAAAATAGCTCTTAAAGTTCTTCAAAGTGGTTTCTATTGGCCGAACTTGTTCAAAGATGCTTATAAGTTTGTAGTCACGTGTGGTCGTTGCCAATGTACAGGTAACTTAGGTTCTCATGATCAAATGCCCTTAAACCCAATTCTAGTTATTGAAATTTTTGATGTTTGGGGCATTGATTTCATGAGACCTTTTCCTAATTCTCATGGTTGTTTATACATATTGCTTGTTGTTGATTATGTTTCGATGTAGGTTGAAGCAATCCCCACTAGGACTAATGACTCTCAGTTTCCTTAAAGAATACATATTTGCTAGTTTTGGAACTCCCAGAGCTATAATCAGTGATGAAGGAATGTTCTTTTATTCAATTCAAGCCTTAGGCTCTTCCCTTGTAAGCTTCGTTCCCGTTGGTATGGTTCCTTTCTTGTCACTAATGTTTATCTTTATGGTGTAGTTGACATTCAAAACATCAAGACAGGGAACACTTCCAAAGTGAATGGCCATCATCTTAAGCCATACTATGATGCTTATCGACCAATTCCTGAGGTTACTGAGACTCTCCATCCACCACTATCAGCCACTTAATCTTCACATCATGTCTTGCATAGACATAAAATAAAGCGCTTGTTGGGAGGCAACCCAACTAGGTTTTTTTTCTTTTCTATCTGTTTGTACCATACTTGACCAATCCCGAAACTACTGAGCACCGGTCAACGTTATACCGTCAAGGATCCACAAGAATCTCCCTCCAACCAGGAGGCCAATCACAGCGCGACACGTGTCGACATCG
>JADOBS010301062.1:0-11501 GCA_015708375.1 Cydonia oblonga
TTACGGAGATCGAATCAGAGGACCAAATTACAAAGAGAGATTGTAACCCCAAATCATTAATACAAAATATTATTTTGTACACGTGTTCTTGTCTCGTTCGTTTCAGGAATTTCCGTGTTTACAATCACATTTCAAGGGAGAAGCAAATGAAAATCAAATGTATTTACCATGAATTGCATTAAATTGATAAACTCTTGTTTGATTAACACACTAATAAGTTGGCTAATTATTAGTCTCTTGCAACAAATAAGTGGATATGGATTGGCACTTCAATTGCCATTGCTCTAGTTCTTTGCATTGTGTTCTATCTACTACGAAGAAGAAGATTAGCACTTATAAATTCTTTAAAACATTATGTGCAGCTGGTGTACATATATTTAGATGTTTGACACTTAATTAATTTAAATAGGCGAAAATATGACAAAGATTCAGAACGAACTGCTCAACTTCATGAAACCTAATAGAGTTACGCATCTTGCTCATGGGATTCAAAATGATGGAAAATGGGACATCATGATTTAAGCGCATTTAGCTACACATCTGTCTTGGCTGCGACATGCAACTTCTCCGAAGAAAACAAGCTCGGGCAAGGGGGATATGGACCTGTTTATAAGGTAAGGTCTTAACTAACAAACAGTGTGTTTTCTCTATATCTTCTATATATCATTAAATTGCCAAAAAAATGTTATAATTTTTCTTTTCTCTAGGAAACGACTGCAAAATAATTTTGTGAATTACCGATTCAGGGTGAATTTGTGACCGGACAAGAAATAGCGGTGAAGAGGCTATCAAAATGTTCAGGGCAAGGAACATCGGAGTTTAAGAATGAATTGATCCTCATATATGAACTCCAACATACAAACCTTGTTCGGCTTTTTGGGTTTTGCATTCATGAAGAGGAGAGGATGTTGATATATGAGTACATGCCTAACAAAAGTTTGGACTACTTTTTATTTGGTTGGGAATTTACTACTCCTATATAATTAGTACTTGAATTCACTTGTTAAATTTTCTCTTATTTTTCGCTCTTTGTCCAAATATATTATAACAATATTCTAAAATGCTCTATATTTGACAGACTCAACAAGAGGTTTGTTACTAGATTGGAAGAAGCGTTATGGTATAATCGAAGGAATCACTCAAGGATTGCTTTACCTGCATAAATACTCGAGAACAAAAGTAATTCATCGAGATTTAAAAGCTAGTAACATACTACTTGATGAAAATATGAATCCCAAAATTTCTGATTTCGGTATGGCAAGGATTTTCACTGAAAATGAATTGGAAGGAAATACTAGTAGAGTTGTTGGGACGCGGTAAGTACATATATAAATGCATGTATACATTCTTCTCATGCATTTTTGCAGATGTGCTAACTAAAGAGTTTTTTTTTCTTCATTTGATCTAGTGGTTATTGTTGTTGTTGTATTTGATCTAGTGGTTACATGCCTCCTGAATCCATTGAGGGAATTGTTTCCGTAAAATCTGATGTTTACAGTTTCGGGGTGCTAATGCTTGAAATCATAAGTGTAGGAAGAACAGCAGCTTCTACAACGATGATCACGCGCTCAATTTAGTAGGACATGTTTGTATTTCAATCAAATCTATATGTACGTAGTTATGATCATATTTTTTTTCCTGAAACCGTAACCATTACATTAAAATGTTGTTTTAGGCATGGAAGTCATGGAAAGATGGTGCAGCGCTGGAGTTAATTGATCCGATACATATAGGCGATTCATGCATAGCGGATCAAGTATTGAGATGCATCCATGTTGGCCTACTATGCATCGAGGAAGATGCAGGGGATCGGCCGACCATGTCGGATGTTATATCTATGCTGACAAACGAAAACTCACCATTAGCGTTCCCTACAAAGCCAGCATTTTTTGTTGGAAGGAAAATGGCGGGAGTTGGTACAAGTTGGAGCAACTTGAAATTGTATCAGTAAATGACGTGTCCAATTCCAATTTTGGTGCACGTTAGAGGATGTTATTCATGCTTGGTGTGAGACTTTTGTCTCTTCAAGCCATTAGTGATGATATGTATGTATCAAAGTTTGATGTTCAGGTTGTTAACTACATTGCAATGTTTAGGAATTGAAGGGAAAATCAAGAAGAAAGGATGAACAAAAGATGAATACAGAAATATTAGAGAGAGAGAGAGTTTAGAGAGAGAAACTGAAAGAATGAAGATTACACACACTATTTTTATAAGAGAAATCCTAACTACTTTAACCAAATACTAACAACCATACTAACTATATTACTAAATGTATCTCTAGCTGTATTACACTTGTACCCTTAATACTCCCCCTCAATCTCAACTGAGGTATCCCAGTTTGAGATTGCAGCAAAGTCTCAAATAGCAAACACCGAAATATGGACAAATAGACGCACTGCAAATTGCAGCAATTGAGCTTACTTTTGCTCTTCATGTCTTTCTTTGACAGGTATCCATACTCAACCATGCTATTTGCACAGATGCCACTTGCTCACTCATCTGACAAATATTCAGAACTTAAATCCATACTCAAGAACGGTGCAATATCATATTCATCAATCAACTTCCCAAAGAATTTCAGCCCCTCAAACTGATTTCTACACCTCTGTAGCTATTGTTTTCTTTCAACATACTCAACAAGATTATGGAACCATTTTGTATGCAAAAGCCTCTGATTCCAATAGAATACAGAATCAAAGAATAACCTTTTATAAAGTTGTAACACACCCTTATGCCGGTATAACAATTTCTTGCGGGATTACCCTTCGTGGGATTTACGTCAACAACTTCATTGAACAATGGCTTCGTGCCCACATTTTCTTCAACTAATTACTAATGGCTTTGTGCCAACAAATTTCAACTTCTAATGGCTTTGTGCCAATACTACACTACACTATACAAATGTCCACGGGATCGCCCTTTGTGGATTTTACCAATTCATAACGCTACCTATTCATAACATGGAATTACCCTTCGTGGGATTTACCATTACCAACTTCTTCTACCCTTCGTGGGATTTTCCTCTTGACAATGCGCTTTTCAAGCTAGAACAGTCAAGCCAACAATTGTAACAATTGCGATCCCAACAATCGCAGAAAAATCAACCCAAGAACAATCGTGGAAGCATCGAAAATCTAATGAAAATTTGGAAAGAAACTAAGCTAGAAACAGATAGAAAAATAATGGGAAATGGAACCACCAGAATCAAAGGCGTGAGCCTGGTGGCTCTGATACCATGTTAACTACATTGCAATGTTTAGGAATTGAAGGGAAAATCAAGAAGAATGGATGAACAAAAGATGAATACAGAAATATTAGAGAGAGAGAGAGAGTTTAGAGAGAGAAATATGATTTGTATTAACTGAAAGAATGAAGATTACACACACTATTTTTATAAGAGAAATCCTAACTACTTTAACCAAATACTAACAACCTTACCAACTATATTACTAACTGTATTACACTTGTACCCTTAATACATGTGTGCTTGCTTGTATGTTGTCCCCTATAATAAAAGGTCTAGTAACAAGTTGTGGATTGTCTAGTAGTGGGAGCCTTTTTCTACAACACGTTGCTTTCTGAGTTCAAACCATTTCCCCGCCACTTGTGTAGATTAGTGTAGGCTATCGCTTCGTAATAATAGTACACACACACACACACACACATATATGTATATATATATATATGTGTGTGCGCGCGCGTGCCTTGTGGTGTGGATTGAGGTTTTGTACTCTAGGTGTTTGCTTCTCTCTCTAAAATATTTTCTCTTTCTATGCATCTCTCTTAAAGTATTTCGTCTATTTCTCCCTTAAGCTTGTATTCCATAGTTAATTTTTCAACGGTTTAATTTATTTTGACCAATTTTCCCGTACAATCTTGTTGTTCTATAATTCTTCTAACTTTTCATAAAAGTCTCACATTTTAAACACTGAGGATTTTGGGGGACTTTGGAGGATTTTATTATGTATTTTAGGCCATAATAAAACAATTAGAGGTAAACAATAAGTAATACTATTGTTGAGCCATTTTTTTGCCCATTATCACAAAACAGAAAAGAGTGTTGTTATCGACATTTTAGAAAGTCATCATAAAATTCTTCGTCTATATTTCACTTATGTTTTTATAATAAAAAAAGGATTGTGATGACATTTTTGGATTGGAAATATTATTTTCCAATTTAAAAATGCGATTTTATAGTGGTGTTGGAGCTCTTTTAAGAAACATGTTGGGCCGTTGTAGCTATTTAATTTGGCCCATAACCCAACCTATAACAGTAAAGCCCAAAGCAGAATCCAACTCCGTAGACAAAGCAAAAACCCAAAACGCAGCGCGGTCATCACAATACTGGTGGGTGTCCTCTCAGAAAAGAAAGATCAAGTTCCCACACAGATAAGCAAAACACAAACACAGAAGGGAAAAGAGCGAGAGAGAGAGAGAGATACCGGCAGGAAGAGAAGAGAGTAATCGGAGAAGGAGAGCACACTGGCGTTGATCGTACGGTCCAGATCCACTTGTTTTCTGGATTCGATGACCCGAAGCCATGGCTTCCAAAGGTCCAAGGTCCAAAGCTTGACCATATACCCAGACCTAAGCGCCAAAAGGTTAGCTTTCCGATACTTCTGCATTTTTGCGAGATTTTAATATTTATTGAGCTAGGAATGAATAAATAGTAAAAAAAATTTTTTGTTTTTGTTTTTGTAGTTTTGTAATCCTACTGTGCCTTAGCGTTGTTGAAGTTTGAAACTTGTGATTGTTTTGGTTTGAAACTTGTGATTGTTTTGGTTTGAAATATTTTTTTGTTTTTTATTTTCCTTTTTTTCTCCTTTTTTGTAGCAGTGTCCGGCTTGAAATTGTAGTTTTGAGTAATTTTAATACATAAATTAATCACTTTTCTGGTAACTTATGGAGATTTTAACACGAAACTTGTATTTCGTGAGAATTTTGCTAGCGTTGGGCATATCTTAGGAGAATTCTTTTTTGGAGATGTGTTAGTTGAGTGTATGCTTGGGTCGAGGCTAAAAGTATGGCCGGAGGAAGTTTGAGCTTTTGTTTTGTTTGTTTCGTTTTGAGTAAACAACGTTCAGGACGCTATCTGAGGGACCAATGAGCTGCACGTATGCAAAAACGCTGCTGACGTTCAAGAATTTTTCGATATGTGCATTTCGTTCTTATGCAATCATGTCTTAGTGATATATAAAAGTGTGTGCACCTAGAGTGGAAGTGGCCCGAACCCCCACTATTTTATGAACTCTCATTTTGTCTTGCAATTTTGAGATTATGGAAGTCCATGGAGTGAAAAGTTACAGTGGATGAATTAATTGAAGTAGAAAGCACTTTCTTTAATGGATTTGGCCTTGAAAAGTTATGAGATAATCCTTGTTTAAAATAAAATAAATTTTTTTATGACTCATAAGAAGTGTAGAGATGAGAAGAAATAATTTTTGTTAGTGTTAGTTCTGCAAAAGGTACCTTTCCCTAGTGTAGAATGTGCCAAACCAATTCAAGAATTTTGGGTTCTTGTGAGGATTTACTGCTTATTAGATGCTGCAAGCTTCTATTTAGACTTTGGAGACTCATGCTAGGAGATGAAGATTAAACATTAGGAAGACCGACCAGCTGCTACTCTATTAGCTGAAGCATGCATCTATTTAGTCATTTTCTACATTGAAATGTTTCCTTCACGAAGAACTTTGGAGCAATATTGCAAGCAGGCAATGTTGTATGTGTATTGAAAAATGGCTTATGGCTCGTCAGTAGCATTTAAGGGTGCATATTCTGCCTCTCTTGTTTTTGGTAAAATATGCATTTAAGGTGCATATTCTCCCTAACAAAATGCATTGGCTTCCACTATGTGGGGTGGATTCTTAAAAGTCTCGGCGTATGGTGCATCTTGAAATAAGTCAAACTTCAGTTTCGTCACATGGTTTAGAGCATGTAACGGTTTCTATTTTCTATAGAAATTTTATTGAGAATTTTGAGACCAATAAATTGGATCAATAATGTCAAGAAATGGGTTGTTGGATGTTTTGACATTGAGAGGAAACCCTTCCAGTTATCATTGTGCATTACAATGCTTATGATTGTTGTTTTGGAAAATTTTCATATTAATATTGCGGCAAAGTGAAAGAATTTTCAAGGGGATAAGTAGCGCTGGGACAAAGTCTTCTTTTTTGGGTTATGGTTCTGCTCTCCAATGGGAATGTATTGAAGTATTATTACTACTACAAAGGGTGATAATGGGGTTTGTTATTAGGACTTGAGATTAAAGAATGCTTCTTGTGTTGAATTATTGCAACAAGGGATCTTGAATATAAGGTTCTGAATTTTGTGTTCAAGTTTCACTAAAAATATTAGAGCTGACAAAATTTTGTTAGGATCCAACTATTTTGTTTTACATGCATAACATGCACCTACATGTAATGGTCTTCTGTCTTCATGTTCCTTGGTAATGATAAACATTCCACATATTGAAAGCAGTCAGTAATTTGAATGTATTGCTGCAATCCTTCTGTTAATCCTTGACTCGGTTATACTAACTTGACTGTGGTCACTGTTCTAAAAATCCCCGCCCGGCGCTAGGCGGTTGGCCACCGACCCAATTAATGCCTAGGCGTTTGAAAATTAAGAAATGACACATAGATCTATTGAGGTGCCCGCCTAGACCACCTAGGCACCCGTGTAAGTTGCAACTCACTTAGGCAGAAAATTGATAACTTTTATTTTGCATTTTATTTTTTTCAATAAATTGTAAGAGACTTGTCGAATACTTAAATGAGCACACATTATATGCTTGTTCCCTATGTTTTCATTATGTTCCAATACTTTCATAATATATGTGTTATTCTATTTTGTAGTTTATGATGAAATTATATATTTTAAGTATAAACATACACTTATTTACATGAAATATAATGGATATAGTTAAATTCGCCTAGTCCGCCTAGGCGCCCGCCTAGACTCTGCCTAGCCGCTTAGGCGCTAGGCCCTAGCTCGCCGCCTGACTAGGGCCTAACGTCTTTTAGAACCATGACTGTGATAGGCCCTTGAAACTGAAAATGAACCTCGTCGGCCAAAAGCACACTGGGATCATGTTTTAGAAGAGATGATATGGCTTTCAAAGGTAATTTGCGGATATGCGCCTTTAAATTTTGGTATGATTGTGCTTTATTATCTTTAGAACAAGTAATATGTTGGAAAGTGTGAAATCTTCTCATTTATGTTGAGAATATGAGATAAATGCTTTTGGTATTCCTTGCTTATGAAACTTGTTGTTAGCAGGATTTTGAGTCAGAGAGAAAATAGAAATTAGCTCAGGCGAAGAAAGTTGCTTTAAGAACCAGCAAGGGCATGCTAGATCAGGCTACAAGGGGAGAAAGGAAATTGAAGGTTCTGTTTTTTCCTAACTGAAGCGCAATGCATCATGCAGACACTAAAGTTTATCTCAATTCTCATCTTACACAAAAATGGTTCATATAATTGCTCACACGTTTATTTTCCTAGCAACATTATGAATTTTAATCAATATATCGAAGGATGTGAAGAAATTATGGCTGAAAATAGAAAAGCTGGTAAGCTTATCTTTTGCAAAGTCACCAACTTTAAAAAAATAAAAATAAAAAAATAAAAAAAATTATTTTCACTAATTTATTGTCCTTATAGATAGGGCCCTGACTGTATATACATAATATTGTATTCTAGGTGCTTTGCAAGCATCAGATGGAACTTGATGAGAAAAAGAAAAAGGCACTTGATAAGCAGCTTGAGTTCCTTTTAAGGTCAAACTGAGAGGTGAATTTTTTTTTTCGTGGTTAATTGATATGATCTTAGTTGTTTTCTGTGCGCTGCATTTGATTTCTTGCTATTGTCCTGGGGAACTGAATGACACTTCTGCATGGAGTTTCCAGGTACTCAACAATGTTGGCAGAAAATCTTGGGGACAGCTACAAGCCTGTTGAGCAATATCCTACACAAGATCAACCAAGTATCCAATTCAAAGAGATGGACAAAAATGATACTAACAAATCAACCGAATTGAATGCCTGTAAGTTAAATTGAAGGTTGTTATTTCATTGACGTTCTTCTCTTACCTAGAAAGTTATTTTACTCTTATCTTGAACTAAAATACTCACACGTTTTAAACAGAACCTGACACAGAAAGAGCAGACATTGACGTTGATGATGATGATTATGACGTACAGTCTGAAGATAGAACTGTGAGTCTTTCCTTTCCCTTTCTATTTTGTAAATATATGATATTTCTTTTTAACTCAATTTGGTGGTATGCATTTATATGATAGTAATGCCAATTATGCAAGGAACTATGTGCATATGCAGTGGATTACAATAATTCTTTCCATGACACTTGATAATGTTAAGGAAAAGTACGTCAGTCAACATTCTCCAATATTTTAGTATTTTCATCTAAGGCTATGCCGCCCCTGGATCAGGGATGTCAGGCAAAGGTGAAAGAAGCGTAGTTGGTAATGTAGTTGACCACAAGTATAAGGTAATGCATAGATAAAGTCTATAGTTGAACTGACCAATTTATCTGCTTACAGTGCAACTGTTTGGTGTCCAGGAAAGTTCTGTAATATCAAATGAAGCCTGGATAATCACATGGAAAAAAACTTTTATGAAATTTTGGAATAGAGTTCTGACTCCAATACTTAGTTTTCTGTATTTGCAACTTTTATATGAAGCCTCATGTTCTGTTATTGTGAGTTTTATACTCTAAACATGCTATTTAGAGTATGTGTCTATCTGTAACGTGTTCTCTTGCCTGTGTGTCTACTGGCAAAATTTATTGTTTACATTACCATGTTTGCAAAAACTGTTTTGCATTTGGAGAGTTAAAGACTGTTACCCCTTGTGGATTTGAAGGATGTTTTGATACTGCTCCTTATGTATAATTTCTATTCTTAACAGATGTTTTCCTACATGGTGATGCTGTTTTAGGAGGATGATGAGAACACTATTGAGGATGACGAGGCTCTTTTTAATGAACAAAATAGGGAGGAAGAGTTGGCTGCTTTACAGAATGAAGTAGATCTTCCACTTGAGGGGCTACTCAAACAGTATCCTATGGAGAAAGGTGAATGGTTATAACTTTTTGCTCAACTATACTTTATCTAATTATGAGAGGCAGTTTGTATGTTCTAAATATGGGTCTGGAACTTTTCGCATAATTTTCTCTGCCTGTAGGTAGGTCTACAAGATGATAGCTAGGTTTCAAAAATTTGCAGTTGGAAGATGCTGGTTATGCTTATCTTCTATACCCACTTTAGGCATGTATAAGTGTAATTATTTCCACATTGTCCAGATTCCTCTCCAATTAGCCTACTATTTTGGTCCTGGAAGAGCTACGAGCCAGTTGGGATGGCTTTTCCAGTAGTCTTTCTTCTCAAGCACTATGAATTTTATTTGTGACGTGTGTTAGAGTCGCAGAGTTGTGATCAATATATAGTAGATTTGGTATATCATTGGTGGGATCTCTTCCTGTCACTTGTATGCTAAATGAGCTCCTTTGTATTAATAGCATTTTTATAAATCTTCTCTGACAGATGGACTTTCAATTAGCCCAGAAAGTAGTACAGAAAAGGGTGAAGATGCCACAGAAATGACATCACGTGACGATCATGGTATTTGTCCTGAAAAGGACGAGGGTGGAGCAGAAATGACCTCAGTGGAGGAAGAGCATGATATGTCTCCAGGTAAGAATGGGGATGGTGCAGAACTGATCTCGTTGGGGAAAAAGGATGATGTCTCCAGGGAAGGATGAAGATGGCAAAGAATTGACTTCAGTGGAGGGAGAGCGTGTTAAACAGGATGAAGATGGCACGAAAATGACCTCAGTTGGAGGAGCAGGTTATGTGTTCGGAAAAGGTTGAAGATGCCGCAGAAATAACCTCATTTGGAGAGGAACCTGGTAGGTGTAGCAGTTAATGTATTTTGTTATGGAGTGAAACTTATGATCATGTCTGAAGAGGCGAGTGTTCAATTATACTGCAGATGAAAAAAGCGATCTTTTTGTGTCCGATATAACCGAGAAAATCAACACAGATGTTGTCACTGGTCGTCGTTGTGTATGTCGTATGTGTTTGTAGTTGCGATGCTGAATTGTGCAGTTTATGAATGGATGGCGTGATAGCTGTTTTCTATTTACAGGTGCAAAGTAATGGTGGTTTGTCCATTTCAGAAAGCCGTTTATCAGAGATAGAGATAAATGAAGATAAAAAATCATTCAGAAGCGCCTGTACAGCTTGGCAAAGGACAGATGCGATATGATTTTAATGATGAACATGTGAGAGTGCTATGTTTACGTTTTAATTTTTGTTCTTCTCTTGGTCAAGTAAATAAGTGGAAAAGAAAAGGACATGAAAAAAGTGAGGAAACGTAAAGCTACTGATATCAATAGAAATATATGTTTGACAAGATTAATTTATTGGTGGAAAAGTAAAAACAAACTCTCAATTATTGTAATAATATGGTTGCACGCATTAAAAGTTGAAGAAGAAACAAGCGGTGGATGACAAACTATCCATAATTCACTTACAGCGAATTACTAACAAGCCGGTGGATGTTGTGTTGGAAGTGTCAAATATGAATAGGCATGAACCTACGTCCATTTGGAGACGGTCATAATATTTCACTAATAATCAAATTGAAGATTACAGATATAGTTTTAAACTCTTTTTAAGTCCTAAATCCCACAGACATCCTATAGCTCTCAAACAAAAAACAAATGGAGAAGATAAAATACATACTAAGCTCTTTCACATGGACAATTGAGGCCTAAACAATTTGGGCTGTTGGGCTCACAGAATACAAAGACCTACTACATGAGCCACAAATTCAACAGTATATGACATAGTCACCATCAATCCGCTTAAAACAAATTACTAACAAAGTGATGGACACCAAAGATGTTCAATGCAAAGAACGTTGGAGTTTAAGAATGAATTGATACTCATATCTGAAATTCAACATACAAACCTTGTTCGCCTTTAAGGTCAGGTTTCAAAGCTAGTAACCTACTACTTGATGAAAATAAAAACCCCAAAATTTCTCACTTTGGTACGGCAAGGATTTTCACGCATCACGAATAGGATTGTTGGGACATGATAAGTTATAAATAAGAAGTGCATTCTTATTACATCATTCACTTTTGGTTACTAATCATGCATTTATGTATGTATAAGCTAAATCATGCCGTCAACGGTAACTTGTCTTCTGAGTATGGCCATGGAGGGAAACGTTTCTACAAGGTCTGACATCAATAGGTTTGGAGTATTAATGCTTGAGATTATACTGGAAGGACAAATAATATCTTCTACAATGCCGATCGCGAGCTCAATATATATAGAGTAGGATATGTATGTCAAATAAAATCTTTCTATGATTAAAATGTTTCCTCTTTGAAGTGAGACTTAGAGAATCTGATATCCTAAATGAATATAAGCTTATTTCAGGCTTCGGGGTTATGGAAAGAAGGTGCAGGG
>JADOBS010301063.1:0-11501 GCA_015708375.1 Cydonia oblonga
CCACGATGAGGTTTCATAGTTTGAAAATGTTCCATGATAGCTCCACTACCAATACATGAACGTAAACAACTAAGTGTCGCTCAACAATGCTTTGTAGGCCTACAAGGTCCCATTTGCAAATTTGTTCTTCGGAACTCGTCTTGAATATTAGAAGGACAGTCCTTCATTCGAATTTTGAACCAAATGGTGGTGGTGTGGGAAATTTGAAACAAATTAAGGTGTGATATTGGAGTAAAATCAAAATATGAGATTAGGTGGACTTTTAGAATTTTAGGGTTTTGGAAATTGGGAATTGGATGAATATGTGAAAATGGTCTTTGGGATGGGGAAGGGATGAGGAAGGTAATTTGAGAAAAAATTGTTTTTGAGTTTCAAAAGTACTTGAAGTGTTTTATACAAGAAACATATAATACACTTCCCAAATGATTGGTTTCAGAAACATTTTCACTAAAAGCGATTTCAATCATTTAATACACTTCCCAAATGAGTCCTAAATTAAATATGAGAGATTACAAATTTTTATTTTTTTATTTTTTTGCCAATGATAAATAAATTATGAGCATTACAATTCACATAAAGCAATATTATGTGGAAAAATATAGTACAAATCACATGAGAAACTTAAACCGGCCCAAGTCCAACTATGGCCCACGTTTGCTTCAAGTTGGACTGATGAGCAAAAATCCAAGTATAATTCCGGCCCATAATCCAAGTATAAAAAGCTCAAGCCTCTTAAGAATGCTCCAAACACCAAACCCAACAACGGCTCCACTTACCAACCAACAGTCCAGATTATTCCTCCCAATCACATCCGACGGCTTGCGGTAGCTCACAAAGAACGGGGGTTTGGGCGTTTTCTCCGTCGCTCGTGAATCGTGATCTCTTCGTTTAATCAGATAGGTGAATTTAGGGTTAGGGTTTTGAATTGTACGGAGATGGATTACGTGTCGGAGTTCCCTCATCCACACATTGATCGGCGTCCAAGAAAGCGCCCCAGGTTTGCTTGGGACCCCCCTCAGCCTCACCCAAAGGTACAATTTTCACCCCTTATTTCATCAAATTTCTCAAAATTGTGGTTTTTTTTTTGTTTATTTAGGCTTTAATTTGTTTATTTTTTCATTAAATTAGCTTTCCAGGTTTGAATTCATCCAATTTTTCTTCTTTTGTGTGGTAAATTCGACTGGGCAGGAAATAATTTGAGGCCAAATTTCATGATCTCTTAGTTTTCTTTTCTTGGATAATTTTGATAATGTCTAAAATACTGCCTCGGACATGAATTAATATTTTTTGAGGAAATTTAATTTTATAAGTAAATAATTTGGAATTGAATAACTGAATTGTTAATATTTTGATGGTCCGGTAGATATATCGTGTATGAGGCATGACGAAGCTCGAAATGTTTGTTATTCGGGTGTTATAAATTGCATGCATTGCTTTCCTGTTTGGTTGATTAGAAAATATAAGGGAAAATATTAGAAATGAATGATAGATGGGTAAGGGGGTGAAGTTTTTGTATTAATGTTTGTGTAGCGGAGTATGAATAAATGGCTGTGTGTAGGCTCATTCAGGAATATATTATGAGCAAGATGTTGGAAATGGGACAAGCTTTGGACCTACGAGAGTACTTCCAGACCATCCTAGTGTTTTTGTAAAGGGGTTGACTCAAAAAGGCTCTCCCCCGCGGCGAGATGATGACAAAGATGGACATTACATGTTTGCGCTCGGAGAAAATTTAACATCTCGCTGTAATTACGTTCAATCACCATTGAAGAGTTTTTTTCTTTTACATTCTTCATGTGTCTTTTTTATGCTGTATTTTGAACTTTCACAACCTAATAAATCACACTGATGTACTTCCGACTTTTTCATTTTTTTACTCAATGGTATATTTCCAATAAAATTATTCACATAGAAAATCTAACTTACAAGTAAAAAGTTCTAGGACCTTTACTTTGGACTTTAGGGTTGCTCTAGAATTTGAAAATATATGTATATATCTAAAGTGTTGAATTTTTCCTTTTAGTTTATTCTTTTTCTTACTGTGTGCGTGCCAAAATAATTTAGCCCGAGTAGTATAGAATATTTGTTTCATTTAACACACATACACACATAGTTTTTTTGTCGATATTTTTGGTTTGTAAAATATTCGTAGTTCTCTGGTTAAACTATTGTTTCTCTACTTGCAGATAAGATCCACCGAAAAATTGGTGAAGGTTAGGTTTTAACTGGATTTAGATCTATGTCTGGTTAGGTTTTAACTGGATTTAGACCTTTGATCTGTCTTCTCATATTTCTGCTCTTTGTATCGTGTAGGAACTTTTGGTCAGGTTTTGGAATGCTGGGATAGGGAAACAAAAGAAATGGTAGCTATAAAAGTTGTCAGGAGTATCAAGAAATACCGTGAAGCAGCAATGATTGAAGTTGATGTGCTACAGTTGCTTGGGAAGTATGACAGAAATGGAAGTCGGTGAGTATACTTTTCCTGTCATGGTTATTTCTTTTGCTTCTTAGCAGTTGTAAAATGAAGTTTGGGTCAATTGTTAAGTGGCTTTATTCTTTGCAGTTGTGTTCAAATACGGAACTGGTTTGACTATCGTAACCATATATGTATCGTAAGTATATGCTTGATTCTTGATAAAATGATTCCCCAACTTCACCAATATTTTGGGGGTTAAGACATTTTTGAATTTAAATGGTCTTAACAGGTATTTGAGATGCTTGGGCCAAGCTTATACGATTTCCTCCGGAAAAATAATTATCATGCATTTCCGGTTGATCTTGTCCGCGAACTTGGCAGGCAACTGTTGGAATGTGTAGCATGTGTGTAGTTGGACCTCTGTTGTTTCTCTTATCTTTCAAAGTTTATAGCAGCAGTTGTAGTACTCCATAAGTTTTTACCTTTCTTTCTTTAAAATTTACTGGTAGTTTCTGCTTTTTTCATTTTAGTAAAGCTTACTTCCATGACATGCATGAATACCTTCTGAGCATCTTTTATTGGACTGGACAATGAATTTAAATTGCAACACTACTAGTTTTTATGCTTTCTGTGGCGTGTAACTTTTGCAGTCATGCATGATATGCGTCTCATCCATACCGACCTGAAGCCTGAGAACATACTATTTGTTTCTTCAGAATACATTAAAGTACCCGACAATAAGGTATTTCTTTTTGTGATCAGAATTATATTGTTCTGCAGTTAGTGTTTTCTTATTGCTTTTTGCCCCTTCAGATGGCATGGTTCACTTATTGTTTGTACCTCTTATCTGAATCCAGTTCACTTATTGAAAATTGTCATTTGCTTTTATTGCTTTGCTGTCACAGTTTACATCCTGGCCACCAAAAGATGGAACCAGTTATAAAAGGTTGCCAAAGTCTAGTGCTATCAAGGTTATTGATTTTGGCAGCACTGCCTATGAGCATCAAGAGCACAATTACATTGTGTCGACAAGGCACTACCGGGCACCTGAGGTTATTCTGGGTATGCTATGACGATGCTTTCTGTTATTTTGCGAATCATTTGCATTTTGAATATTTGCTATCAATTTATATCTTAACATTCATAAGATTGTTCAGGACTTGGATGGAGTTATCCATGTGACATATGGAGTGTTGGTTGCATCTTGGTAGAGTTGTGTTCGGTATGTCTCTGAATTATATTGGTCCATCAGTCTGTGCCAGATTTCTGGATTAGAAAAAAATGTATAGAACTTCTGAGAAAAAAAAAAAAGAATGAATTTCTTTACAGGGAGAAGCTTTGTTTCAGACACACGAGAACTTGGAACACCTAGCTATGATGGAGAGGGTTTTAGGTCCAATGCCACACCACATGTTGAAAAGAGTGGAGTATGTGGTTTCTTGAGGAATTTCATTGTAATTTTCATATCTTAAGGTTCAGATCACATCAGTTAGCCTATATTCACCACTGTCTCCTTTTCTACTTCTGTATTCTTGGTTCAGCCGTCATGCTGAGAAGTATGTCAGACGGGGTAGATTGGACTGGCCAGAAGGTGCAACTTCTCGAGAAAGTATTAAAGCTGTTTTAAAGCTGCATCGCCTCCAGGTATATAGAATCTTGCACTTTTACACACTTGTTTTGGAACACGTCCTGACACGTTATTCAAATAAAACCTCTAAGGTTAATCAATTTATATCATTTTTGGCAGAATATAGTGATGCAGCATGTCGATCATTCAGCTGGTGATCTCATCGACCTCCTGCAAGGTCTCCTTAGATTTGACCCCTCCAGCAGGCTAACGGCTCGCGAAGCCCTTAGGCATCCCTTTTTTACCAGGGATCATTACCGGAGGTTTTAGCCAGTTGGAAAATTCATTCTTGCATTGTTAGTAGGTTTGCTTGGAGTGCATTACGGAGTAGTGGCTTATTGAAGAGCGGGGTTTTCTTGCTTTCCTGATTGTCATTTCTTGGCATACACAAACATGAAGGGGCTTGCCGGGAACCCTGGATTTATGTACTTTCACATCTGCGCTGCGAAAGCTAATGTAAATATCCTGTTCTCATCAGTTTCTCCTTGTTCGATTTTGTACCGTGAAGATGAAATGTAACAAGTTTTGGACACAATAAGGTGTGATGCGCTTTCTGAACAAGTTTGGCGTTCGCCCTGTGTATTTGTTTGTTTGTGTTTTCTCAGTATACTATCACTCTGTAACATGTTTCACGTATTGCAATAAATATCACTCTTCTTGTCTCGAACATTGCCAAAAAGTTGGTCTGCTTTTATTTTCTGCTGCTTGAGAAATTACAGTGCAGTAATTGGGAAGTAATTTACGAAAATTCGATGCTTGAAACACGATCCAAGAAACAAAACAACAAAAAAAACAAAGAAAGCCAAAAAAGCAAAAAAGCAAACAATGACCTAGTGTTTTGTCTTGCATTTTCTGGTCACCAGAACTCCATCAGGAGGTCTAGTGAGCACAACTTGGCAGTCGCCGTGCAACCAGTACGAGTACCGGAGGATCTTTCCGAAGTTGGCTCGTGCTCGGAAATACACCTTGACCTCAAATCTGGCCAGATCGGTCTCCATCTCCTTCTTAAGCCTTATGCTTTCCAGCACTCCGAGACGAACCTGGCTAGCCACCATATGAACATTTGTGAACATGGACTGACGCCTCGATGCAGAGAAGGGTTCTACGAGCTGGGTAGCAACGCGGGTATTTCCGTAATAAAGATCAATGAACAGGTTGCTAAAGTCAACGCTGACCTTCTTGTTTGGGTTGGTGAAGTTTGCCAGCACTGTAACGTCGGCATTGAGAAGATATCCCATGTCAAGATACGCTGTGTTTAGTGTGGCGGAAGAGACGTCGAATTTCGGAGTCCGGGGACGAAAAACAAGATAGACTATGAGAACCACAAGGCCGGTTAAGATTACGAGAACCCAAAAAATTGCACAGCAAATGGCCCCTGACCATGCGAAGACATTGGTTTTTTGAGACCGTGGTATGAGCAAGGGCTGCTGTGGGCGAGTACGCCCGCTATGCGGCTGAGTACGTCCGCTATGCGGCTGAGTACGCCCGCTATGCGGCTGCCCTTGTGGGTGTGGCCAACCACGTTGCTCGTCTTCGCGATCATGGTACGGGGCTGGCACCATTGGAGCTATAGGGGGCTTTTTCCGAGGATGCTGTTCGCCTTCATGATCATCGTATGGGACTGGAATTACAGGCTGGGTTTTCTGGCCTGGATGTTTTGTCCGAGGCTTTTCATGATCAAGGTGGGGGGTTTGCTGGTCTGTCCGAGGAGGATGTTCTTCAAGGACCGGATGAAATGACACCAAATGACCTGTCGGATGCTTAGGCCGGGCCCGGCGGGCTGGCCGTAATGGTCTTGTTTCTGGCTCAACTTCTTGTTCGGGGGGATGCGGTCCAGGCCATTGTGGGTGCTGCCCATGGTGCTGTGGGAGTGGCACCGATGAACTGTGTGGGGATGTTTGGGGAAGTTGTTCTGGATATTGTGAAGGATATGGCCGGACAAAATGGGGGTTGGTGTCACCACGGCGAGACATGGCGGCACAGAGTAGTACTTACTGAGAAATGAACAAGTGAAGGATGGAGTGGATGCAGAATAAAATAGCAAGGAAGGCACTGGTGTTAGAGAATGACTTGAAGAAAACTTCAAGGATGATTTTTTTTTTTTTGAAAAGGCAAAGAATCAAAATGTAGCTAAGCGTGGGAGGCAAGTAATGTTCCGAGACAACTTTTTTCTGTATGTGCTTCCGAGTTGTGAGTATTTCAGAGTGGCATGCAATAAACATATTTACCCCTGATACCCAGCTTGCCCAAAGCTAAATGCTACAGAAAATACAAATTTCAACTGGATATAAACACTCTCACTCTCTGCCAAATATACCACTCAACACTAGCTTGTTCATGACCAGAGAACATCTTTAATCGTTACCGGATGATGTTGTGATGTGACTCGGAGTCCCGGTCAGCAGTTGCAGCTGTGTTATAATTGTGAAAACTAGTAGTGATTCCTTGGAAGTTCTCGTCGCTTTCTTCCATCCTTAAGACTCCAGCAAGGCTAGGATGCCCGAGCTTCTTTAATCCACTTTTCTTCATGAGGACACGGCCGAAATTTTTGGTTGTTCTCTCTGTTAGTCCCTACATGCGAAGGAAAAGTACAAATGGCATCATTCTTAATTCTTCTAGAATAACATCCACCCCAAGTAAGAAAAAGAGGGAAAGATAAGTGGCGTAAGGTCCGACACTCACCGCATTTCGAATATGAAGCTCTACTCGAGCATTTTCAGGCCCAAACTAATAGTGCTCTCACATTAGCATTCGTAAAAATGATCTGCAGCCTCTGCATGTCATCTATAAGCACAAGAAGGTCACGGTGCACCCTAAGAAAATAAAGAACAAAGAGAACGAGAATCTAAACTCTAGATTGCTTACATCATCTCATCTTACTTTAAAAATAAAAAAATAAAAAAATAAAAACGAGAATCAAGACTCTAGATTGCTTCAGAACTATATTGGAAAATAACACTTAAGACTCAAGTCCAAGAACTCGGCCATAATTAAAGGTTGACTTCATCAGTCCAGAAATTAATAGGGAACCAAATCAAAATGTAGTTCTGAAATCTTCGTTACGCATCCCTTTAGTTGACCTTCCTTAGACAAATTGGGAGTGATAAAACTAGAACGAGAGGAAAGGTAAGCAATTACCTTGAAGTAGTCTGGCTCTGGCAAAGCCCGCTTGCATTGTATATTGTCCTTAGGACAAAGAAAAGAACAAAGTAGGTTAAAGTACCTTTTTGCATTTTTAGCAGAATGCATGCGTCAAGTTAGGGAGGCAAATCATACATGGATAAGCATTATGCTCTTGAATCTCAGGCTGAACAAATCCAAGGTCCCAATTCTGCATTATGAACCAAAGATTTTAATAACTCAATAAGCATAATACTCACATCCTTCTACTACGATAGTGCCACTGTCAATTTTTAATGACGGTAAAATATACTGTCATAGTAAAATATACTGTCATAAACACTGGAATATATCCAGAACATCTTTATACTTATTCAGCACACAATGTAAAGGCTAAACATCCATGGCTCCCTTGTCTCAGTGGCGGATGCATTGAGGGGCAGGGTGGGGTCAGCCCGAACTTCAATGAACGTCCATGGATACCTTGGGTGCGGACCCTCCCAACTTTGGTGAATGTCCATGGATACCTTGGATGCTGCCCTTTTGAAGATTAGAGTTGACTTCAAACATGCCCTCCAACTGACTTCAGGCCTACCAAGACTTGGTGAATGTCCATGGATACCTTAGGTGCTGCCCCTCGCATACATTAACAAGTGTGCAATATGCCTTTCCAAATGACTTTAGGCCTATCAAGACTCGATGGCGATATGCATGCTATTTCTAGTAAAAAAAATTTGCACGCGCTAACCCCCCTAATATTATTTCCTGGATCCACCATTGCCTTGTCTATCTTCCCCCCACGTCCTCATCCACACCCATGCATATTGTTTGACAACACTCACAAACAGCAGAATACCTGTACTTATCTTCATATCAAAAGGCAATATATGTACATAAATTAATCCTACAAGCTCGTACCTGAGTTGTTTGTAGCTTGCCAGAAAGAGCACAAGGTGGTAACAAGACCAGGCTTGATGAGGTGAAATCCTCTCTAACAAGTGCCTCTTACTATTGACTCTGTGATAGACCAGACAGTACGATAGCATAATCATTAGAACCACTAAACCATATATAACATAAAAACAGGCCAGTAGCATCACAGGTTCCATAATAAGCACCAAAACTTAAACAACTTGTTACCGAAAAAATTTATACAACTGAACGTGAACGACAAAAATCAGTAAAACCGCAGTGACATATATTGGTACATGAACATAAAAACTACAAGGGTTTCTATACTATACTAACCGTTTAGCATTTTCATGCAGCATCTTTTGAATTGATGGCATTTACCAGAGTCTCGGAGAAAGCTCCATCAAGAGTAAGGCCCTTTTCCATCATCTGATCCCATACCCTACAAGCGACTGAAAGCTTATTCTCCCTTATGAGACCTCCAATTATCAATTTAAAAGTTACCCCGTCGGCACTACACCCTCTAGTCTGCATTTCCTCATAGAGATGCATAGCATCACTCACTTTAGAAGCCTTGAACAGCCCGCTAATGAGAGCATTATATGAAAACACATCAGGGGTGATTCCCTTCTCAAACATTTCACTGAAAACACTATAAGCCATTTCAATCTTCCCATTCTTGCATAGGTGATCAACTATTGTAGTGTAAAATATACGGTCAAGCAACAGACCCATCGCTGTTGTCTGATCAAGAAGCTTCTTGGCTATCTCTGAACTACCTTCTCTTAAAAAGGCATTTATAAGAATAGTGAATGTAACCAAATCTGGCACAGTGCCCTTGTGACGCATTTCCTCAAACAGTTCGTAAGCACTTTGGGTACGGCTTGCCTTGCAAAATGCTGTAATGATGGTATTGTACGACACAACATTACACAACCCTTTTGGCTCCATCCTAGTTCTCATCAATAAATACGCCTTATCCGGTCTATTAGCTTTACAAAGGCCCATGAGAAGCTGATTATAACTATACACATCTGGTTCCATCCCACCCCTCTCCATTTTCTTCATCAACTTCTCAGCCTTCTCCAACATGAACTGATTACAACAATAATTTAACAACACATTGTGAGTAACCAAATCCGGCTCGCACCCATTTCTCTTCATAAATGACTTGATTGCTTGAGCCTTATCAATCCTACCGGCATGACAAAACCCACTAATCAACGCATTATAAATCAAACTACTAAAGTTAACACTACCCTTCATTTCATCAATGACAAGGTCATAAGCCAAATCAACCTTCCCACCCTTGCACAACCCAACAACCAGCGCCGTGCACGCAATGCTATCAGGCCTGAACCCTTTCTTAATCATACCATTCCAAATATCAACTGCCATATCAAATTGTCTAGCTTTACACAACCCACCGATAATTATAGTATACGATACAACATCCGGCTCTCTTCCTTTGTCAACCATCCTATGAAGCAATTCCAAAGCGAAATCCATCCTGTCTTCTTGGCACAGCAGATTCAAATATATATTGAAAGCCCAGATGTCAGGCAATGCCCCAATCCTATCCATGTCTCGAAGAAGCTTCTCAATGAGGGTGAAATTTCTAATCTTGCACAAGCCAGAAATGAACCTTGAGTAAGTAAAGGGGTCCAATGAGAACCCCTTTGGCACCATTTCGTAGTAGTAGTGCTCGGCGAGATCGTACCGCGAGTGCTTGACGAGTACACCGATGAAGCGGTTGTAGTCGACGCTGAAGACCCGGCAGTCCGAGTGGGTCATTTCGTCGAACACCTGGAGTGCTTGATCGATGAGGCCAGTTTTCACGTAGTACACTATGCGGCTCCGGTATATGAGGCGGTGAACGCCAAGACTGCGATACATATCAGAGCGAATGCATAGCAGAGACAATCGAGGAACTTAATGCTTTGGAATGTATGGCATCCGGCGGAGAGGAAAACGAGAGGCTACAGCCCCGGGAATGGAGACGGCGGAGGGAAGAGCGGGTTTAGGTGTAGCTGCAGGTGAAACGACGTCGGTTCCCGAAGCCATTCGATAGGAGGTATAGCCGCAGCAGCTGCCAAGGCTACCTGGTTTCAACAATGGTGGTGATGGACTCAATGCGGCGCTGGGCAGGGGAGGGTGGGTGGATTTGGGTTTGGGTTTGGGTTTGGGTTTGTTGGGTTTAAAGATTTTCTGTTGGGCTGTGTATTTGGGCTGGCCTGAATTGGAGGTTTAGTATGTTTCTTTTGGGATTGAGTTGGGCTTTGAGTTTTAAAGACAGGTTGTGTTGGCCCAATCTCATTTGCATCCGGACTTGTTAATAATAAACAAGTATGACATGCAGATGACGTCTTACCATAGTGATGGAAAACGTTAAGCCTATGCATTTTGATGCGCGTTTGATCTTCATGAACAATTAACTTCTAATTTACTAATACTATCGCTCAGTTAAAAAATAATAAAAGCAAGTATGACATGCAATATAAGACAGGTTTGAGTTGGATAGGGGTCCGGATAAAAATAGCAATTTGATTCTTTCTTTCCTGGCCATCTTTCTTGACCAATATTTTTTATTTCTGCTATGATAATTTATTTTCTTCTTTTCTTTTGGTGCAACCCACGTGGACTACACTGAAAAGGTTTGGAGTAATAATAATAACTGAAAGTTGAAGATTAAATTATTCATTAAATATTAATTAACGTATTTATTTTTTATTAAAAATATTATTTAGTTTACTAATTAAATTTACAAATTAAATTCTGAAAAAAAAAAACATCGACCATTTGTAAATTTAATATGTAATCTTGCCTTAACTTAACAGTGCATAAAATCTAAGCATGGATTATGCATGCAAGTTATTCTATATTTGTTGGTCAAATTTCTACCATTTATGCATCCCATCGGTTTGGTAGTTTGAACAAATCGTCCTTGAACAAGAAGGCAATTTTGTCAATTCCTCGTCACATATTTTTGTTTTTTTCTTGTCACTTGTTGTTTAATTGGAGCTATGCTTTGCAATACCAATTGTCATAATAACTACCATGATTCTAAAAATCTCCACCTAATGCCGCTTAAGTTTTGTATAGCGCAGCCTAGGCACTAAGTTGTTGGTCATCGTTTCGACTAGTTCCTAAGCGTTTAAAATTAAGAAAGTGGGCGTAGACCTGTTTAGGCGTCTGTATAGTCCGCCTAAACCCGCCTTAGCACTCGCTTAGATCGCAACTTTCACTTAGACAGAAAATTAATAACTTTCTTTTTGCATTTTATTTTGTTAATAAAATGTAAGAGATGTTGATGCACAAAATCAGCGAGGACTTTGGTACAACAGAAAGTATCAAGTTTGTGACCTTCACTAGATTGTTCCGGTCACTGGTGTAGGTAAGTATGTAAATGGACAGAGACAGGGAAGC
>JADOBS010301064.1:0-11502 GCA_015708375.1 Cydonia oblonga
AGAGAGACAAGAAACCATGGACATTGATTATGAAAAATATTTACCTGTTCTGGCTAATGTTTGACCTCGGTAAGAGGCCCAAAAACGAAGCTCAAGGATATCAGTGGAATTGTCAAAGAGTTCAGAGTCAAGAGCATTTTCGTCACGGCCAATTCGGGCAAGAAAGTTCTTCCACTCATCTGCCAAGAAAAATGATATGTCAAAATATCAGGCAAGGCTGCAAGACAACATCTACTAACAAAACCATAAACTTTACCCATAGTTCAAATGAAATACACATCTAAATGAAACAAACAAGGATGTATAAAAGAGATGGAAACAGAAAAAAGAACAAGAACAGGGATGAGGAGGGGGAGATGTCAACCCCCGAGATGGAGCACGAGGCTCAGTAGATGAAAAAATTTAGAAAATAAAATACTGCATAAAACGCATATGGTTTGAAACAGGGAAGGAAGAAACACAATAACCTAAGAGTCAAAGCTGGCCAGGATGACTCTTTCCATAATTCAACCTCTTGTAAATCTAACAATAAACTCTAAAATATCACCTGAGCAGACTGACAGGAAGAAACTATTAACCCCAACTTAGGATACTGCACATCAACTACATCACAAAGCACAAAGAAACAAGAATAAGATCCTAATTAAAGGAATCAAAAAACTACCTGGATAAATTTTTTGAAGATAAAATAATATTGATATTCCATCCTCATTTTTCTTCAAGAGCTCAGCCATACTATACAGCACAATTTCAGCATAGTATGGAGTAAACACACTGCATGCACATGAAGAAAAAGATGAGAAAGGCAGGCATATGAAGCACATCAATCTTACGAAAAAGGAGATGAAGAATGTATTACCTGAACGATAACATCTCACGGACTGGCTTTGCTGGAGGCATCTCCATAAAAAGGGAATTTGTGAAGAACTCGAGTCGGCGTCTTGCCTCCAGATTATTGGGTACATTGGCAGCCGAATCTTTAATGGTTAACAGTGAATACAGTCTTTTGACTTGTGATCTCTGCATATCCGATAATTAAAAAGAAGCAGAAGCACAATATACTACTGAACATTAAACCTAAACCCAACTAAGGAGATCAAATAATGTACTCAAACATACCAACTCAGGGTCCTTAGGCCACTTCAACTTTGCAAATAGACGACCTTCTGTCCTTGCATTTGACAACAATTTCCATGTCTCATAGTTTCCCCTAAAATTGGCAACCAATAAAGTGATATAAGTAGAGTAGAATCAAGCAATGGAAACACTACCTGTACGCATACAACACGTTTAACTGACCTCAGGTCCATAGAAAGGATGTCATGGTGCACAACATCATAAAGATCTTGAACAGCCTTAACTGCACCTTTCTCCAGTTCGGGTGTTCCCCCTTCTTTCTGTGCATTATATAAACGAAGTGGTATATTTGAGTAAAAAGAAATCAATATACCAGAATAAAGCACAAACAAATAACTATATGACGATATCAATTTTTATGTAATTAGAAGAAAAGAAAACTCAGAAAGATAATTTGAATTTTAGGGAGCTGCCTTCCCAAACGTTACACAACTATCACTTGCCCAAACAAAGAGGAAAAAACCCTGTTCAAGATTCCTTTCGAAGGTATTTCATACTTTCAGACCAAAAGTCTCAACCCATTTGAAGAAGAAAACCATCCACCCCATTTCCCTTTTATGTTGCTAAATGCAAGGGTTAGGTATAACAATTAAATGAATTGTCATATGCACACATGTACACGCATACAACGAAAAGACATAACTTAAACCACCTGGCAGCATTGTCCTAACAACTGGAAACTACTTAATATCAAATATACTTTTATAAAAAAACATTACCACATCCAAGGAAGAAGGGGTTGATCAAAAGAAACATTAACAAAAACAGAAAAGAAGTCCCCTGATACATATATGTAACTTGAAAACATATCTAGAACAACTCATCTAGGAGACATCATTTAGAACAACAGAGTAAGGCTACAGAAATTAGGAGACATCATTTGACAAGGTAGCAAAGAACCTAACTATCTACCCAAGACATCAGCCAGTACAAAAGCAATGGGAAAAAAAAAAGTCCGCCTCAGCAACCTAGATGTTCCTTGGACAGGCAACATGACTATATTCACTATATGAGTAATGAGATTGAGAAACAACATATCCATTTATAAAAACCAGAATTACATCAAGGAATCAATAAAGAAATACAAACCAGAATTCCCATTAATGCAGTAACTCTTGATATCACAAGTGGCAGCTTATCCAGTTGATAATCAACATGAATACTCTTCTTCTCTATGCTTGAATGAATATCCTTGTACACTTGTTCAACCCTGATAAGATGGGATAGAATTATATAAGTTTTTCCCTACGCTCAGACATGTGCTCATTAAATGGGAGCTCATATTAGAAGCATTCTTATCTTCAAACATAAACTTACCACTTCTTTCCTTCGCCTTCCAATATTTCATCCAAGATTAGCTTAATGATGTGGAAGCACTCCTGGACAGCATACTTCATATAGTCATCTCTTGAAATTCTCTCCCAAAGTTCATCTTGTGAATCTCGGCTCTCAACAGCAATATCCTTGGCCACAAATATCTACATAATCAAATATTAAAAATACTAAAAATTTTGTAGTAATATTTTACCCAAAAAAAATTAAAATTTGCAGTAGTATGAATGTGCAATTAGAATATCTTAAAAATGAGTGCACGTTGAAAATTAAAGAACTGATGACCTTGCTAGAGAGAAGAAAAAGTGGCCACTGAACCAAGGGAAGATTTCCAGAGTTTTTAGGCATGGCAAGCAACTCCATTTCTCTGGAAGAAAGTAAAATAACTAACTGAGTGGTCGAAAGAATGTGCACAAGTACAGTAAAATCACAGGAATAATTTCAATACTCACAAGTTGGTGATATAATCTTCTTCCCTCAAATTTCTTATAATCTCATTCCAAAACGGAGAGAATCTACCAGCATCAACCTTGTTCTTCTCAAGGTCCTTGAAACACACACCGTATAGGTAAATTTTGCAATGGACTTAAATAAACCATTGAAGTAAGTCATAATTGATTTAACATATTTCAGCTAGGTAAAAGTAAACAATGATTAGTTAAATTTATCAACAAGTAATAGGTCACTTATTTTCCCCAATTTAACAGGCTCACCTCACTGGAAGACTGTTGGGAAGTCCTGCCAGAAAGAAAAAAGAAAAAAAAAAAATCCTTTAGTTTTAAACACTTGAGATAAGAAAATAAAAAAATAGTGGTATTGATGTTTATATGAAAAAAATCAATCAATTGAATGAAATACATATATATAACCTGTCAGGAAGAGACACATGAAGAGTGTTCATAAAAGCTCCAGGAAACTGCTCAAAAAGTTGATGAAGTGCTTCCAATGATCTAATCTGGAGATTATAATACAGAGATGAAACAAGCAAGAATTAATAAGAACTCACCAGGATCCTGCTCGAGTGCCAGCTGAAATAACAACAACAACAACAACAACAGCTGACCTCTCCAAGTCGATCTCTTGCTCCAAGCAAGAATCCCCACACACCAGATATAATGGTGTAAAATACATGGAGATCTAAAAGATAAATCTGCACGAATAGACCGGCTAATGGTCAGGTGAAAGAAAAGAAAACTAATACGCAATAGTAAATCGGAATTCAGTTCCAGGCTTCCAGCATACTATATCCTCTCTCAGCCCCTATTCCTCTGATGTAAAGAATATATAAAGGCCGCAGAACAGTAGTCTAGTTTTACTTTTAACTTTGTAGCTGCCATTAAAACTACTTTAAGCCCCTATTGAGAAACTTCAAAAGCTGCTTTAATTTGGAATGAATCACATGTTAACTCAACCCTGATCTCATAAACTCCATAGTTTAGTAAGCATAAAAGTGCAAGACTGCAGACTTGAGTGAATAAAAAATCAAAATAATAATGTTGATAATAGAATTCCAACTTACAAGTATCACAGGAGCCCATAAACTAGCAACTGTCAAGGCATTATGATTGTCTGCAAACATACAAATTAATCAGTTTGAAGTATGATTAAGAAAAATTATAGTGTCTTCACTAAGATTAGGATTATAACCAAGAGATCTATATTACCAAAATAATGTTCTGTAACTACAATCCATCTTCCACATATATGCTATCATAAATTTAAGGGAACTTTAATGAAAAGCTCCTGGTACTGTTCACTTTAACGAAAAACCACATTTTTACACTAAAAAGTCAATCCTGATACTATTCACTTTACCCTTTATTTGTCTTTATCGTTAAAACTCAAAGTTTTCAAGCCCTTTTCATTTGTTTTCCTTAAATTTAAAGATTTTAATAACACATTACATTAGACAACTTAATGGAAAACAAGAATCATAACATCATTCCAAATTTCACTTGCATTTAGACTCCTGCTTTAAAAGGCATCTGTTTTACAGAAGACACGTTTTACATATAAATAAAAATAAATTAAAAAAACCATAAGATTCTCCATTTCGCTTTAAAACAACATTTAACTATTGAAGTTTTTAGATGTATTAATTCAGTGCAGTTAAAAACAGATTAGAAATTAAATATATTTCAAAGTTTCAAACTTTAAATAAAATATCCATCGAATGAGAGACCAGTTGCTTACTTTCAGAAACTAAGTCATGCCAAGAATAGCGTATAGGAGACATTGTCACTATTGTCTTAGTTGGTTTCACTAATGGCTTGATCTGTAAACCAAAGAGAACTTTTAGAATGCAATATTTAGCACAAAAGGGAAAAGGAAGTTGATTCACAATCATTTAAATAACTGATTCACGAATGACACTGCCATGGAAAAATGTTCAACATAACAAACCTGAAGAAAATAAGCAAAAGAAAATTTTCCACTCAAAATCACAAGCCAGAAGAGCATATACCTGCAACAAAACAAAAACAAAAAAAATCTTAGCAGCACACAAGTGGGTTTAAACATCAAATTACCAATGCTATTTGAATTCGAATACCTGTAAAAAGAGAACAAAGAACACCAGAAGGATCCTGACTTTAAAACCCTTAAGCTTTTTAATCAACACCATTATATGTTTAAAAACTTATATAATTCTTTTTTTATCCTTTTGGTAAGTAAGGATAGGGAGCATACAACATTCAATAAGAGACAACACTTGTTATAAAGTTCATACAAAGTTTCCGAAAAATTAAACTAAAGAGAGAATAGTGATTTTGGGAGTACTTGATAAAATCAGTGGTCCTCTCATACATCCCACGTCCAACATAATGCCGTTCCTTGAAAATCAACATAAGAAACAATAAACAAATGGATTAGTCAAGCAGATCATCATATGATGGGAACACAAAAATCAAGGCATAAAGAACAAAAAGGGAAAGTTGTCAGATTAAAACCTGGCGCATCCACTTGAAAAAACTAATCAGAGGAAAGCGATCACATTGATTAGTCAGATTGTGGCAGGCTGGTATCCTCATAAAAAAGCTAATGAAGAACTGGATACCAGCATATGTGCATATAACGATCACATACAGTCTATAAATAACTGAGTTTCCATTTTGTTTACTCTCTTCCTGGAGAGCTTTCCTGAAAGGCACAGAGAAAGAATGTTACCAACGATTAAAAATCATAAAAACAAAGCTTCAAAGATAAGAAATAAAAGCATGTAAAACATGTTACAGAATAGACGTCGTTAGGAATTTACACATAAAGAAAAGTTATGAACACTGATGCAGCGCTAAACCAAACAAATCGGAGAAAAATTCGAGAAACTGCTAGGCGCCGTGTTGTAGAATATGCACCATACATCATGCGTATGTCAAGAACACCTACACAATAAGTATTTACTCAGATACTGAAGGAACTCTAGTACTGTGCAACAAAAAGAAATGCCTTTTCTGACTATCTTTGGCTACAACACTTAAATATTATAAGTTTTTATGAGACTGAGACAGTAAAGAAGCAACATCAGCCCATTAAGAAGAGAAACCCTACTCTCAAGAAATTTCATTGCCACAAATGTTGGACCAAGGCTGAGAACTTCCCGAATACACTTCGAATCAAGCTTTCCATTATTGAATGCAATTATAGTCAGCCCCTGAAGGTTCACAGATAAAGCATATTTAGTACAACAGCAATCATAAAGCACGAGGAATTTTAACAAATTGCGACAAAATACATTGCAAAACAAAACATAACCTGGTATTAAAGAAAAGTTACAATTATAAAAGAAGGGAAACCTAGACCATAGAGACCAATAGCTTCAATGAAACCCTGGAGAACAACATTTACTAGACAGACAAAAATAATATCTGAACAAGGGCAAATTATGAAGGATTATTCACTATTCTTTGCTTTCATTTTTTCCTTTTGGGTAGCCAGCACGTGACAGGGGTATAACCAATAGGGTAAGGAAAACGAAGCCACATAAAGATAAATTATAAGAGAAACAAAATCATGTAAGGCATGCAAACCTGAAACATCATCACAAGGAATATCCAAAGACGGTGGAAACTATGGTACAGATGGAGAAATGTCCTGTGCTCAACAAATGAAGTTTTTCCTCGATGTTGACTTCTGCCAGATTTAAGTATATTCTGTAACAAATATGGTGTGTATGTTAACCACATGTATAGCAATATGTAATATACAAATCAACAAAACAGGCTTTCATTTTGGCCAATTCAGAGATAGGGATATTCAGGCATAGCTGAAAATTTTAGGGACTCCAAATGCCTTTCAATTACTAAATGTAAGATTATTACATATTCTTATGATTCTAAATTTTCATTTTTTTTTTTTTTTGAAAATTTAGAACATTTAAGACTTTCTATGTCAAGCTAGGGTTTAGGGACTCCAAATGCCTTTCAATTACTAAATTTAAGATTACTATATATTCTTATGATTCTAAATTTTCATTTTTTTTTTTTGAAAATTTAGAACATTTAAGACTTTCTACGTCAAGATAGGTAATAATTTTTAATTATTTTCTATGTCAAAAGTTCTAACAGAGTATTTTCTAAAAATTAAGTTCTTGTACTGCCCACTGAAGAAAACAATATGATTCCAAGGTCTTGACTAACTCATTAAATCGATGCACTTGTTTCAACATGCATTAAGTACATACATATAATGAGAGAAAATAACCAACCATGTTCCAACAAGTAAAATTATATATTATCAGGCAAGAAGCCCACCTTTGACCTTCGCACTGGCTTTTGAAAAAAAGATGAAACTTTGCGCCAGGGCCAACTAAGTTCAAAGCAATGACGTGACCTGCATATAAAAGTTGGTTAGCCTTTAAGGTGAGAACATATGTTACATGGCACAATCGTATAAATATCTTACCAGAAGTACTCATTGAAATCATCATAATTGCGCCAGGCAGAATGTGGTGCTTTTCCATTATCATTGTTTGCAGCTTCCTGCGCACAGTTGTAGATTAGGAGACCATTTTGAAATAATCACCATAATCTTGTTGGTAACGGATACATCAATGAGAAGACAGTAAGGATGAAAAAGAAGAACATCCCAATAAGACCTCCCAGAGACGTACCGCAGCCACAACCTCATAGAGAGGATAGATAACTTGGTCAAGAAAAGAAACTCCATTTTCTTCAGAAGTACAACTGTTTGCTGGCTGTGCAACCTGCTGCCTTAGAATTTCATCCATTTCCCTTACCATCTGCACATTACAATTTAGGGTTCAAAGGAGAGAATAATTTTTCAGAAACGAAATACAATTAGAAAGTTGGAAAGACCCACACAATAACAGAGCATGCTAAGCAATGGCAAAAAACTAAATTCAAATGCCAGAAAGAAAAAAATCAAAAAACAATTAAAAAAATAAAGTCTCAGAAAGTTTATAAAGGTCAAAAGGACGAACAAGCTTATCAAATTTATAAATACAAATGGCAAAATAAAATCAGGAAACAATTAAAAAAAAGAAAGTTTCAGAAAGTTTATAAAGTTCAAAAGGACGAACGAGCTTTTCAAATTTGACACCAAGCTTTTTCAAACTAGGGTTATTCCTAAGAACTTCTGAAAGTAGAAGAGAAAAGTAAACTCCACAATGACACAACCAACAGGGCAAATGGCACAATCCCATGAAAATGGGATATGCAATCACATTATAAAAGTCATTGCATCTCTTAGCATGCATATCACGTTTGGACAAACTTTAATTCAGCGAGGAAAAGAAGACAAAATTCATAACATACTTTTATACGTGAAAACAAAGGACACCTCAGAAATAGTGATCGTATATTGCAATTGATTTGCTACACCAACCACAATAAAATTGCATGGAACTGTGGACGAAGAAAAAAACTACATAGAGGAACAAGCAGACCAACAACCAAGTCCACCACCAAACTTCATAGCTGATAGTAACTAACTCACATGATGAAATATGTAGCACAAGCATTCAGGAAGGAATCTAATATTGCCTGATTCACCCCAGATCAGAAAGTACAGAGAAACCAATAGCAATTTTTTTTCCTTGGTAACCGCCTGCAAACTGCACAAAAATGACTTATTCAGTGAGTCTCTATCATCAAACTCCTTTCTATATACATAATTTACAACAATAAGAAAATCAAGGAACAATCAGAAAGGGTTTTAAATCAGGTCTAGGTCCATACTTGCTCCAAACGGGCGGAATGCCTAAGTAGTCACACCATTTAATATAGTTCTCAAGGGACTTCAGAAATACACTGTGTGCTGCAGCCTCATCCAATTTCTGCAGCAATGTAAAGACACAACATATGGACTGAATGTAAATCTTCCCAAGTATTGAAGTAATATTTTCATATGAAATGAAGTTTTATCAACAGAAAATGGTGAAAGTGCATATGACGATGACATGTGCCTTGTCAGCCCAGAATGGACTAGCATACAATACAGATATTTAACTTACATACAATACAGATATTTAACTTACATACAATACAGATATTTAACTTACAGCTTCAATTACTTCAGGAATACGAAGCCGAGATTGCTCATTTGAGAGAAGGTGAACAATATGTTCGCGCTGGTTAGAGACATTATCTTTCTGGCACACAACAAGAAACATCAAGTCTCAGAAAATTAGCACACAACAAGAAACATCAAGTCTCAGAAAATTACTGGCATCATAGTGCTCTGGAACCAAATCAGACTATCAGATTAAATATGGAATGAAAATTCAGTTCCAAAATAAAAGGAACAGTAACTAATAATAACGTTAACAGCTTAACACAGCTCTTGTAATTTTCTAGAAGAAACAAAATTGTGTGTTTTTCCTTTTTGTTCAAAGAAGCAACAATTTTTATGCACAAGACTGACACAAAAAGTCCACATAAAACAGAAGACCAGATGTCCACTTCTCCACAGTGCAACATAATTGTGAATAAAATCATTCATGGAAGCAAGGATGTCATGGGTAAGTGGCAGTGGAGTGTTAAGATGGTAGCATTTACTTAACTCAGGACACTATCCAAATTGTCAATATTTCCAATTTTCTAGTAAGATTTCTTGAAAGATAAAGTAAAATTCAAATTAAGAACTTGGTCGAAACTTGAAACCTAAGGAAGACAAAGACAACATTTGGATTCAGAAAAAAAAAAAAAAAAAAGTGTGATTAGGCATGCAAATACCTGAAATCCAAAAGTATAATGCAGAAAATCAAACATGTCTGGATCTCTTGTAGCAGGGATTGGAAAATCTGATGGCAATTTTGGTAGGTTACTGAAGTACTTTAACGCTGACACTGCTGCTTGTACCTGGCCATTATTTTCTTTGATTAAAGTAAACACTAACCATAAGATGTTAACTTAAATCATGTAAGTAATAAACCAATTACCTCGGGCAAAGAAACAATAGAATTTGTAATGCTGGGAGCATCCAGAGGAATAATATTGTAGGCAATCAGGTCCTCGGTCATCGCCGCATCTGATTCCATTACCCGTTTCAACTGCAATATAAAATAGATTTAATCAATTCTGCAACTAGAAGTAGGAGGCAGATAAAACAGGCGGAAATATAACAATCATGTGCCAGACAGGAAAATAAAAAAAATGAAAGAGTAAATTTGACACTTGTTAAGATCAAAGTGAGTTTTTTTTTTTCAACAACTTTGTGTTTTGTGCTTTGTTTAGTCAACCAGGGCTGAACATTATGGCTTTGATAAGCACTAGTTGGCTGAAGAGAGCACACACAAACTCAAAAAACATTAATTTAAAGCAATCAACAAAACACCTCATTAGAAAACTCAAACGACAGATAAAGTTCATTGTCCACATAAAATTACAAAAACAAACACATTAAAAAAAAAAAAACATATTGGGAATGACAAGTAACTGTTCAGGGGCTATAGTGATTGTGTGGGTTGAAGACTAAATAAGATGATTATGAATCTATGATGCAAGCATGGTCCATAAAGAATAAGTTTGCATTAAACGTATATAACACTATAAGACCAACCTCTTCAGGAATTTCCTCAGTCAGCTGCTCCAAAACTATCCCTAAAACTCTTAGAGTTGCAAAAACTCTTTTCCGCTTCACTGTTTTTCTCTCTAACCTGTTTAAACAAATAAAGGTGACCAAATCGAGTTTTATTTCATTGAAGTCTGAAGAGTAGGGTGGGCAAGTAATTCACCAGTAGCAGAAATAAAAAGCACATTAATACAGAAAGCTACATCAATATGAAGACAAAGACTAATCAAGACACTACAGCCTTTCAGTCTAGTATATTGCTCAATAGAGATATATTCCTAAAAATAGGAGATAAAAAGCACTGCCCAACACTTGACCCTTTCCCACACCTCCTCAGCCTCCGTCCCACTAACAACTTCAAATATCCGTTAATTTCTTTCTGACCATGTAACCCAAACGATAACAATATCCATCCAAGGAAAACATGATACAGTGACAGTTGTTAAATGAAAAGGCTATTGAAAAGATTCTTAGTATAATCTTCCAGATAATCATGAATGGGAACATGCATCTAAACTTAAAGCCTCATGTATCAACACTGGAAATCCATTTAATAGTAGAAAAAAATCATAGGCAAAACTTATTAGATATCAGAGTAAAGACATCACAGTGTAATAAACAGAAAATAAGCAAACAAAAAGAACGTATCTTTGGTGTCATATTGGGAACGGAGAAACTTACTCGCCCAGGTTCCCGCTGAAAGCACTAGACTCTCTCAACTTCATTTCTTCCTCCCGCAGCTTTTCTACATTATTCTTCTGTCTGTACAGTTTGTAGAACTCTTGCAAGCGAGCAATGTCCTGGCTTCTATCTATGGTTCCACCTTCCTTCTTTGCTAGCTTTTGCTGGAAATTTGCACAAGGGGACAAACAAATACAAGAAATTGCTTAAAAATAGATTACAAAACATAAGCACATAAATTCTTTTTGATAAAAGAGATGATAAGTACATATATAAGGCTTATGAAAAGTAAATACAAATCTAACAGCTCCAAACTCCTCCCCC
>JADOBS010301065.1:0-11504 GCA_015708375.1 Cydonia oblonga
AAAAAAAAATAGCAATTTAATTGTCTAAAAGAGTCCACTGCTAGTAGGAACGTAACCATCTGTACACCAAATTTCATATATCAGATATCATATTTTTACCATGTATTTAGGTCCCTAATCTAAAATCGAGGAGGGACCTTTTAACATATAAGAAATAAAGAAGAATTCGATTCAATTTATATCTTAAACTTCTATATAAACACTGTTAATCCGTTCAAAATTTGTATCCATTAAACTCCTCAGCACAAAACCAATGGAGAAAATTTTCATCCTCTCTCTCCTTCTCCTTCTTCCTCTCTTAGCCTCATGTGCAGAACAAAAAAAGGTCATTCCTTTTGGCTATGATAAACCTATTTTTTGGCCCATTTCATGTATCTTTTCTTGTATATATGACACATGTATTTGTACTTATATACATGTTTGTATGTATCTCTAGGTCTACATAGTGTATTTTGGAGAACACAGGGGAGAGAAAGCACTGCATGAAATTGAGGACATCCATCACTCGTATTTGCTCTCTGTGAAAGAAACAGAAGAAGATGCCAGAGCTTCTTTGCTTTACAGTTACAAGCACAGCATCAATGGCTTTGCAGCAGTCCTCACTCAGGACGAAGCTTCCAAGCTATCTGGTAATTAACCAAACCAATCACATCCTCTCTCTCTCTCTCTCTCTCTCTCTCTCATGCTGCAGAAATTAAATGGTAACTGCAGAGTTGGAAGAAGTTGTGTCTGTGTGGGCTAGCCACCCAAAAAAGTACTCTATGCACACCACAAGGTCTTGGGAGTTTTCAGGCATACTAGAAGAGGAACAGAGGCACTGGATAGACAACAAGATGGGAGGAGACTTCTTATCCAAAGCCAGATTTGGCAAGGACATCATAGTTGGGCTCCTTGATAGTGGTAAGAAATTAGGAATACATCAATTTTATCAAACAAGTTCATATACTAGTTTGTCTGTCCATTGAACTGTTTCGCATGTGATTCCTTGTGTTTGTGTGTCTGGGGTGGTAAAAATCTGATGCATGCCTGTATTATTGATGGTATATCATATCTTTTTATGTCTAGATCACTCATTCTACAAGAAGATATGTTGTGTCACTAGTATTATTATATCATTTTGTGCTTAATGGAGAAAAATTGATGTGCCAAATAGTATGTTTTTTTGTGTCTTTAACACTATGTGAGTGTCAGGATTGAGAGAAAATATATAGTGTTACTGACTCGTTAGAGGTATATTAATTTGTATCTATAACTCACCATGTTATCAAATTGTTGTGGACGTGAAGAGATATCCCCGTTGTAGGTTAGATTCTCTAATGGGTGGAGGGAAGGGGAATGATTGGATGCATGCGATGATGATGTTTGTTGATTTTATGATCAGGTGTCTGGCCAGAATCAAAGAGCTTTATGGATGAAGGAATGGGGCCCGTACCAAATTCATGGAAGGGAATCTGCCAATCAGGACCTGGTTTTAATTCATCTCACTGTAACAGGTAAGTTTGCTAGTTTAATTGTTGATTTCCTTCCATCAACTTTCTTTGATTATATATGTAGCCATTTTGTGGCATGGGTAACTGTGTTGGTGAGGCAAATTAGAATTTTTAGCAATACATGTGAAGTGATTTAGACCTGGTTTGGTACTGAGTTGGTTTTGAAAAAAGCTGATATCAAAAAAAGCTGGCAGCTTTTTTATGTTTGGTAAACATTCAGCTTCAGTTTTTTTCACAGTTTTGGGCGAAAAAAAGCCAAAAACAAGAAGCTGCAAAACCCAGCTTTGAAAAATCGGTTTTTTTTCACATCTATTTTACATAAAAGTTTACCAAACACTATAATACTGTTTTTTTTTTCAAAAGCACTTTTACAAAAAAGTTTGTCAAACACTCTGCTGCTTTATTTCACATCCGCTTATTCTCACAGCACAACAGAAGCAGCTTTTTTTTTCAAAGCACAGCAATACCAAATCAGCCATAATACCATTACATAAGGCTAGCTTTGCGCTTTGGACACATTTTATTCTAAAATATTTTTGCATCTTTATCTCTAGCCAAAACTCAAATGAAATGGACTGTATATATTTTTGTCTATATCTATGATACACGTGACGATAGAGTTACATCTAATTTCATACAAATCTCTCCCTTACCCTAGAGGGGACTAGCTAAACCCCGTACTACGGGATATGAAATGAGCCAAGAAGGAACCGTAGTGATGTCAATATAAAAAATTAAAAAAAAAAAAGCATTAGCAAGTTGCCCTCCAGCATGGCACTGCATGCCTTCCAAATTTCAAATCACAAACTTAAGAAAATTCAACTCCATTTCTTAATTTTATCTATCCTAGAATTTATAGGTCATGTTCCATGTGAGGATTGAACTTGAAAAATAACAAAATAAAATGTTTCACTAGCTATACCATTATTAAGAGGAGTGGAGAATTATTAAGATGAGTTGCACGCACGATGTGATTCTGGCTTTCTTACTTTGTGGATCACACAAACATGAATAGTTGTAATCAGTTCAAAGAAACAGTAGATTCATTTGCACTCCTCTTTCCTTTCAATTTAGACTTTCCTTCCAAGTTTTTTCTACTATGGGGTGGTTTAGTTTTCCATCATACAAATTGCTCCTGCGTATCTTGGGGAAATTGGGTCTGCAAAAAGTCAGTTTTGGGAATATGTAATCGAAGTGAGATTGCATTTGATGATACCAAGGAATTAGAGAGAGAGAATTTTATCATTAACTACATTTTACAGTATATAATCCTATATTTTATATAACAAATTATATAAAGGGTAAACGTTTATCGTAAAAATCAAGATAGCAGTATTTAGGCTTGCATGTTCATGTTGTACAATTCCCCATTACCTGCACCCAAAAAAAGAGCAAGATTCAGTGACAGCACCCACTTGACTTGCATAATTGATAAATAGTTGTTTGGGATTATTGAGAATTGAGTTATAAAAGAATTTCTGACCCAGCAAACATGCATGATCACTAGCTTGTTTGTTTGCAAACAAATAATTGATTTGATTGTTTTTGGATTCTTCTGTTTCGCGTCTTGTGAACTTCCTTATCGTTATTTGGTGGTCTGTCTGTGACCATTGCATTTGGAGTCAGCCTAGCTATTTGCTTTCTGGAAAATGAGCCAAACCCAATTATTCAGTTGCACAGTTCTCAACTTTTTTCTTATTATCAGAAAGAGAACGACTGCAATTGAGCAGCTCGGTGGTGTGTGTTCAGTGCTCACCTTTGAGATTTCAGCTTCACACTGCAAATGTTACTGCATGTACCAGAAATTGAACACTTATATTTCTACAGATAACAAAAAAATGTATAAGTTGCTTACTTAAATTATAGGCCATATCTCTGATAAGGGTTAATAAAAGTAGTACAACAAATTATACTGATGTGTACCAACTAAATTAATAAAGACAGACTACAAATCGACTTTTATATATGTACGAAGTCCAAATTATATGTTTAATCCACGTTTTGGGTTTGATTTCCCAAAGTTCGCAACAGTTATTTAATTATATCATCTTCAACTAAAGTACTAGTAAGATTGACATATTGTTTATTTAGATTTGAACTCAAATATATGAGTATATATGTCTTCTTATCTCGCTCATCATATTGCATGAAAAGTTTTTATCTTGAAATAGAAAATCCCTACTACTTTTATAGGAGACATAAAAGACAATAGCATACGAGACCCATATATTTCCTATTCAATGATATTATTTACACATAGATCGTTAGGTAAATCATAACATGCACATATAGAAAATCCCTACTACCTTTTATATAGCATGCACATGTACATATATACATGCTATGCACATGTACATATATACATGCTATGCACATGTACATATATACATGCTATGCACATATACATATACATGCTGTGGATGCATGTAACATAGCATAATTAAAAACTCATTGGTTAACTCATTACTACATGGAGCAAAACCCAATTGGTAGAATTATTTTCTTACTATCTAACTAATATAAATAAAATCTTGTGCGGAACTTGGGTTTTCATTGTAGTGAAACTTGCAAAGCAAGAATCAAACATTGTGCTTAAAGTCTTATACTCACAAGTAAATGATGTCAAGTTCACCTATGATATGGCTTGTTTCGCAGGAAGCTGATAGGAGCTCGCTACTACCTCAAAAGTTACGAGCAATACTATGGCCATGTAGTAAATGCCTCGGAGGATTACCGATCACCTCGTGACATGGATGGCCACGGCACACACACAAGTTCAACGGTTGCAGGCCGAGTCGTTCCAAATGCCTCGGCCCTGGGTGGTTTTGCCCTTGGCACCGCCTCTGGTGGCTCCCCATTGGCGCGCCTTGCCATATATAAAGTGTGTTGGGCGATACCAGGCCAGTCCAAAGCTGGCGGCAACACATGCTTTGAGGAAGACATGCTTGCAGCCATTGATGATGCAATAGGTGATGGTGTTGATGTACTGAGCATATCAATTGGGCCAAGCGAACCTGTAAATTACACCAATGATGGCATTGCTATTGGAGCATTGCATGCCACAAAGAAGAACATTGTGGTGGCATGTAGTGCAGGGAACTCTGGCCCTGCCCCATCTACTCTTGTAAATTCAGCTCCATGGATCATCACAGTTGGTGCTAGTAGCCTCGACCGGGCATTCATCGCGCCAGTTGTGCTTGGAAATGGGATCACAATTGAGGTAATTTAAAAGATTACATATAATTGGAAAGTACGATTTGTTAGCATTCGAATTTGGGCACATTTCGGGAATACTTTTGTAGGAAGCACTTCTCATTATCACTGTCGTTGGAAGGAAATTTTTTTTTTCCTATGAGGACATGCAGTACAGTTCGGTACGTTTTAAAATGTTTGATTGAATTAACATTCAGGGAGAAACAGTGACACCAAGCAAGCTGGAAGAGAATAAGAAGTACCCCTTAGTATATGCTGCAGATGTTATTAACTCTGGTGTACCCAAAGATATGGCAGGGTAAAGTTTACTCTATGATTTACTTAAAGAAAATAGAACTGATTTAAGACTTAATTAGAACTGGCAGACACTAAACCAAATATAAAAGGGCACTTAACCGTGGTTTATATACGGCTTATCGTCTGTTTAGAATTCAAAGTCTATAATCGGTTCTATTTATGCATATCTCTCTTCACTTAATCTATGTTATAGTAGTTAGATAGTGATTTAATTAGCCAATGACTTGTAGAAAAAACTCAATATTGTGGCTGCAGACAATGCCTACCAGGCTCTCTTTCACCTGATAAGGTGAAGGGAAAGATAGTTTTGTGCATGAGAGGAAGTGGGATGAGAGTTGTAAAAGGCATGGAAGTGAAAAGGGCAGGAGGAGTTGGATTTATATTAGGAAACAGTGCAGAAAATGGGATTGAAATTGCATGTGATGCTCATGTTATTCCTGCCACTTCGGTGCTTTATAAAGATGCCAATAGAATTCTTCAATACATCAACTCTACCAAAAATCCAACGGCTACTATTATACCAGCAAGGACTGTGTTGAATAGAAAACCAGCTCCTTTCATGGCTGCATTCACTAGTAGAGGCCCCAATATCATTGACCCTAATTTTCTCAAGGTAAATTTTGTGACATACTTATTTTTGTTACCTAATTAGCGTAGTCTCTCTGGCAACTGTTAATGTTGGCAAGGAACATTTACGTACTAAAGTTTAGATATTTAATGGTTTTGAAACTTAACCTCTGTTCCTTCACCTTGGCAGCCGGATATCACAGCTCCAGGGCTGAATATATTGGCAGCGTGGACTGAGGCTGATCCGCCTACCAAGTTGTCGGGTATAGATCAGCGAGTTGTTCAGTATAATATTTACTCCGGAACTTCAATGTCTTGCCCTCATGTAGCAGCTGCAGCAGCACTCGTCAAAGCAATCCACCCTACTTGGAGCAGTGCTGCCATAAGATCTGCCATCATGACCACGGGTAAACTAAATACCACAAAAATTTTCGAGGCAGGGCCGCACTTGTTTAAAGCCAGTACATTGTTTGATAATCTCTAACTTTTGTTGTTTGCCTTGCAGCTGGAATAAGGAACAACTTGGGTTTGCCATTGAATGATGAATCAGGAAGTGTTGCTACTCCCTTTGCATATGGGGCTGGCCACTTTCGTCCCACGAAGGCAGCAGACCCCGGCCTTGTCTACGATGCTTCGTACAAAGACTATCTTCAGTACATTTGCAGCATAGGAGGAGCCAAGGACTTCGACCCAACGTTCAAGTGTCCAAAATCACCGCCGGCAGCAATCAACCTGAACTACCCTTCCATTGCAATCCCCAAACTAAAGGACACAATGACCATCAAGAGGACAGTCACAAACGTCGGCAACAGCAAAAGCATTTACTTCTTTACCGCCAAACCGCCTTTGGGAATCTCCGTTAAGGCATCCCCGGGCATATTGTTCTTCGATCATGTCGGCCAGAAGAAGAGTTTCACCATAACAGTTAAAGCAAGAAGAGAGATGCTTGGTAAGCACAGCAAAGATGAGTACGTCTTTGGGTGGTACACATGGACTGATGGGTTCTATACCGTGAGGAGTCCTATTGCAGTGTCGTTAGCATAAGAACTCGTCACCATTTTAATTTCTTTTAGATTTCGATGTCATTCCAAACCATAGGAACAAAGAAAAAGAGAAACGAGGACTCTTACATTGCAGTACTTGAAGGGGTTGCCGGAGCAAAAGGCTCGGGCGGAATATTATTCTGTGGAGTGGTAAACCTATTTCATCTTTTTTATAGATGGAAAAATAAGAAAGTATTACCATCTGCAAACTTTAAAGAATGAAGAACTTCAGTAACAATCGTGATTCTGAGTACGCGATCGAAGCAAACACTGTCAAACTGCAAAGAAAAGCATCAGCTGCATTGGCGGTTTGCGCTCATCAGCTACAATGGAAATGACCTATTTGCAAACAAGTTACTGCATTTAAAAGAAGATAATCTACTACTATAGAGAACCCAGATCCAAAAAAATTAAGATGATCACTCTAAAAAAATGGATGCATAGTTGCATACCGAATCCATCAGATTGTACAACTGAGTATTGTATTTAGCAAGCAAGTAGCAGTGAATCTTACCCTATATCTGTACATATCTTCATCTATGGGTTAAAAATGGAGAACGGGAAAACGGATGTCAGGATCAGATTGTGCATCCCAGCAAGTCCAATTTTAGTTGCCTAAGTTGTCATCTTCATTCCATGCATTAGTTCTTCTCACTTTAACTCTTTCACCCTTAAAGTGAATGTACTTCCATTTACACTGATATCTTCTTAAGAAAAGTTTTTTGTTCTCTTCTTGCCCTAGTTCCTGAAAAGCGCGTGCAACTCTCCTGACAGTATCTTCATCTGGTCTTACACCCAGCTCCTCCATGTCTGCAAATACCTGAATTTTTAGGAAAGAGATTTAAATCTTAGCACTAAGATGAAATCTTATTCACCTTTAACGCAGACATCAGATACAGAACACAGTACAATATTGTCGAATTTCTCAGGAAATGCCAAAGTGCTAGAGACACGGTATTGTCGAATTACCTCTATTATCTTGCTTTGCATGTCATGATGATGATACAAAGAGATCATCCTAGAAAACAGCCGCCTGGAAATGGAGCGCGTATGCGTGTGCAGAATCATGTTCCACAATGATTCAGCCTCATCTACCCTCTGATCCATATCAAATGCCAGCAATAGTGTGTCATACGTTCCCATTGTTGCTCCTTGGCCTTTGCTCAGCATCCACTTTGCCACCTGACCACCACTATGGATTAGCCACTCTTAATACAACCAGCAATTTTCACTGTGACATAGCTAGAGCATAAACCATTTTCTGTACTTTAAAAAATGAGGCGATCCAACAACTAACACAGCTGGTTTTTTACGGCTAATTTAGGCTTAAACGGGAAAAATTAATCATGTAAAGCCACCTTGAAGAATATCTCTAAGTCAAATCATGATCTATAGTTTCGTGTCAAGCGGACTTTTGCAGATTTATGCCTTTAAGCATTTAGTTCTCAGAGTGATCCAAGCTAAGATGTATTCCAAATGGAGCTATCCTATAAAGGAATCGTGCAGGTCTCATATTAAACCAAGCTAATTTGTATGTCACATTCAATGGCATTTGAAAAAAAAATATATTCAAAAGTGAAATTTCCACTTGTTTATCCATCTAAGCTTTAAGCAATTTGATAACGGCGGTCACTAGGTTCACGTTGCGCCTAAAGTAAGTGGTATAAATTCTAAATAATCTGAAGTACAGTCTGCAAGTGCCATACCTGAATTACGCGCACCCATTGACTCCTCTTCCTTAGGATTATCAAGGCCTTAGCTGCTGCAATCAATGGGAACTCTGTTTCCCAAGCCGTCCATTTATCTAATGCTCCAAAAATGGTCTCTTTGTCATTAGGAAGACTCAAAACCTGTATTCTTAATGTTAATGAAGAAAACAGAGTAGAAAGAGGATCCAAATCATAGTTTCAGAAACTTATAAAGCTTGAAAGAGCAAAAGCAAAAACATGACACTCAAGAAAAGGAAGAAAGACTAACAATTCTAACGAGATTGAGTGCCTTTTGCCCAGACCTGGCCGAATCTTTTTTTTGCCATAAGTGGTGCTCTTTCTTTCCTGCCTTCTTGATTATTTTCCTACATTTCATGCAAAGTACATCTTTTTAAGCACTAAGACAGCCTAAAACCAAATAAATGTTCATAAATAGCTATAGCTAAACATCCATATCGAAATAGTGTGTCATCAAGCACGATAAAACAGTGCTATGAAGCAATTCAACTGAACAATGAAAATATCAGATGTTTAAGCATACAGAAAGATAGCAAACCTACTTCTCAACCGGTTTTGAACTAGTTAAAGGCTTTCTACTTTGCTTGTAGGAGCACTTGATATTGAATGGACTTGTGGCCACCGCGTGATCTAGCGAATTTCTCTAGAAGAAAAAAAAGAGAAAAGTGATGAAACTCTTAAATGAAAACGTCCAAGTTAACAAGAGGTGAAGTACATGTACGACATTTTTCTAGCTTGCCTTGACAACGAGGACAGCAAGCAACAAACCCAGTTACCTTCCACAAGAGACTAGTTCTGCAATTAGAGAAGCTGAACCCCAATGATAAAGCTGCTTCACCTGTTTTGATCTACCGAGTCATCCGATAAGTTAGATTAAATACTCAAGTAGAATAAGGAGCACTCGGAATGAAATTCGAAAAATCATAGATAAGGTGACTCATTGTTTACCTGATCAATTCCTAATAAGGGGAACTGACATCGAATACAATATCCGGAATTCAAAAACATTAGTCTTCTCTAATTTCCAGTATCTTGAGCAGTTTACAAGGACCAGCAATGTCCACAAGGATTATATCGAAGAGCTTCTTATTCGACTTTCGCAAGGAAACAAATAGAATGAGACTTCTTACCCAATTTCTGCATAAAAATACAATCTTTTTTCCAGAATTCAGGATTAGCAAATACATAAGCATTCAATAAAACAGGTATTTTATTCAAAGAACAGATTTTTAACCATGTGAACATGAAAAGCTCAGTTGGGTAATGAAAAATGAAAGCATACGATCAAGTGGGTCGCCATATAACGGCAAAACTTTACCAAAACTTGTACTGACTATCTTCCTAATGATTATATTCGTAGTGGGTTTTAAGAACGAAGCTTGGAGGAAGTGAAAAATTCAGCAAACTTGAAGATAAAGATGAATAATTAGGTGCATAAGCATAAACATGAACATGGGTTCAATCGAAAGCAAAGAGAAGAGCGCACATACATACCTTGCGGATGTGAAGAATCTCCGAGTGGGTTTAAGCGTTAGGAGCCATGGCCGCCATAAGTTGCAGCAGCAAAAGGACAGAGAGGGGGGGACTACCATTCCCAGGTGGATTGGATTTGTCATTTTTGTGGGCTAATGTTAGTATGGGCCTATATATGGATTTGAGCCTGCTAGTCTGCCTAAAGGACATTTTTATTGCCTTTAGTATTAGGAGTCGTCTTAAGTATTGATTTGATACTAAAGTGTTTTTATAAAAAGTAGGTATCAAAAAAAATTTAGCTCAAAAAGGTGATTGGTAAACACTTAAAATAATTTATTTTCACAGTTGTGGGTATAAAAAAAACTAAAAACGTGAAGGAGCAAAAATGAGCTTATTCTCACAGCACAGCATAAACAGTTTTTTTCAAAGCATAACAATATCAAACCAGCCCTAAGAATGTCATGTGATCGGGCATTTACAATAATTTAGCAAAAGGTTGTCATGTTGACACGAGTGGAGTTGGGAATGCCTTAATGAAGATTCTTAAAGGCACTCTTAACCAAAAAAAATTGATAAAAGTAATACAATGAAATAATTATCAGACGGAAAACATCAAAGATAACAAATACCATCAAAGAGTAAGAACTAATTAGTAACGCAAAACATTTTGTATTATCCTATTGCTATAAAAATAAAAAATAAAAGAAATACATAAGTTTTAAAAGATTAAAAACAAAAATATATTTATTGTATAGTATAAAGTTACTAATCGATCGTGTAAACAAGTAAATTCTTCCAAGTTTCACAGCTTTCTGAGCCTTATCAATAACATGAATCTAGGTTTTCATAACCAACATGAACTGAATATCTGTTCCTTCTTCCTCCTCCGTTGTTCCACCACCACCCTCCGGCCATTGTAACCACCGCGAGATCCTGACTATGCCAATATCTTATATCTTGAATTGTTGTTGTTCCAAGTAGTACTGTTGTTCCATCCCCTTCCTGTGGCTGCAGCTTTACTCTGACCAACACAAGCGGACTCCCAAGGATTTTTTTTTTTTTTTTTTAACATCGACTACATTCTTTCCACAATTTTCAGGAACATTTTGTTTATGAGGGTTAGTGTATTAGGTTATGTTTCCGGCACGCTGAAAAATCTTTTCTTTTTGACCCAATAAACAAAGCAAGGAAGTAAAATTTCAATGTTTTTTCATGAATTATTAAAATATAATTCTTTGGAGAAAAAAGGTCTTCAAAGTTCCAGATTTTGGGGGGCTAATTTCGTGCTCTGTAATTGTTAATGAAAACAAATTATGAAAAACAACTAGTTTCAGATGATCAGTTGAGCCTATCTTGTGTGCTTTTGTAAACTAGTGACAACTAGCTCCGAATCTTGTTCTTATTTTTTTCGAGATCGGATGATATGATGTGAATATGCTGAACATAACTGCAATAATTGTTATTAATTTAGTCACCACAGGTGGCCTAGTAGTTTGGATGATTTCAGGCTCGTATTTCACACGACACGTCCTAAGTTTGATTCTTAGCGCTTGTAAATCACACGATGATGGTCAATGAAAGCTAAAATGCCTATGCAAATATTTCCGACATCTGAAATGGTGAACTGCCGTGGCAAAGCCACCGACTGATTTTTTTTTTTTTTTTTTTTTTTTAAATAAAAAAATTGTTATTAA
>JADOBS010301066.1:0-11506 GCA_015708375.1 Cydonia oblonga
AAAAAAAAAATTTAGCATTATGCCTAAAAAAGTCAATTGTCATGACATATGAAATGAGGAGGTTGCACCCATAATTAGATTAAGATCTTTGAAAAAAATCAATCTCTCATTAAAACAGGAGGTATGGGATTTTATTTTTTTTTGGTGTGTGTGTCAATGACTCAATAACTGGATGCAAAATTGGATATTAATTTTGTCATTTGAATTAAATGCCCTACGTTTTTGCTGATAAATATTGACTTTTTTTTCATTTCGGAGAAATGTAAGTTTCAATTGATTAGGTCATTTATAGCCTAATTGGTGCTTAAGAAAAATAAATTTCCTTATAATCTGAGCTTTTGATTTATAACTTTATGTTTAATATAGTTTTTTTTTTTTGGTAAAAATGTTTAATATAGTTATGTACCTACATTTGTAGAACTATAAGTTTTTTTTTTTAAATTTTTTATATGTACCTATATATTCTTTTTAACAAACGAAGTATCTATACTAAAGGGGTAGGGAAGTGAGTTATGTCTTACAATGATTTGCCCTAATAATGTGGTTCAATTTTGCTTTTGGCGAGAATCGACCCTTAGACCTCTCACTTATAAGTGAAGAGGAATACTATTAAACCGTAATACTAAATGATATATATATATATATATATATATATATACCCGCATTTATGTACCTTGAATTTTAAATAGAATATCACCTATTAATTGGTAGAACTAATTATTATAGTATTTTTTTTCCAATAGAAATTATGTTCAAATTTCTTACAACGAGACTTATAAATAAGAAAATTGGTAGAGCTAATTAATATGATGTGTGCAAATGACATTTTATTGCAGTAGTGAAAAAATAATAGCGTGCACATATGCCCCATAGTTTTAATCCGAATCTTTTATAATTTCTATATCAAAATATCTTTCTAATGGTTGGGCTAAAAACCAAAAATTTTAGCTTGAAAAATTTAGTTTTTAGCTAAGAAACAGTTTTTCTTCTCCAACCTTTCTAATCTAAAATTTTAGACCGAGATTATTAAAGAATAAATTTAGGCTATTTTTGTCACATCCCCGCCCGGGACGGATCACTTCCCGGGCCCGCTTCACCACCGTAGCACGATATTGTCCGCTTTGGGCTTACCATTCCCTCACGGTTTTTTTTTCTGGGAATTCACGAGCAACTTCCCAGTGGGTCATCCATCATGGGAGTGCTCTCGCGCGCTACTCGCTTAACTTCGGAGTTCCGATGGAACCCGAAGCCAGTGAGCTCTCAAAAAGCCTCGTGCTAGGTAGAGATAGGAATATACATTTAAGGATTATTCCCCTGGGCGATGTGGGATGTCACAATTTTTTTCTTAAATTAAAATTTTAAAAAAATAATAAATATGTAGACTATCGTAAATTAATTTTATGAACATTTTAATCTAAAAAAATTTAAATTCTGATAAATATTTTCACTCGATTCGGTGGAGCTCACACCGATTTTTGGGCTAAATTCCGGGGGGAATCTGACATTGATTTAGCATTTAGCCCAAATTTTTCCCTTGGGTTAGAGTGAGTTTGGGAGAAAATTTTAGGGGGTAATGTGACTTTTAGCCCATTATTGAAGATGTTCTAACGAAAACAACATATTAAATACGTTAGAAAATCAGTTTCAAAACCCATGATTTGACAATACGATCATAAATGGTGAACAAATAAAATAATAATTGCTCAGGTAGAGAATACTAGAAAAATTATTTAAGCAAAATCTATAAACAGGTAAAATGTTATAAATATAAAATAAAAAAAAAAAAAAAAGAAAACTATTTTAGGGTAATGGTACGTCTGTAATATGGAGTGTTTCCTAGGACCACCACATGTTTCTATTTTTTTTTTACCTCTCCAACTCCACTAGAAAAAGTGGGTGAAGTTTCGGTTCATGGGACCCTTCCTTCCGAATACAATATTCGTGAAACCATTCACGGACGCGAATTTTCTCTCCGTCCGATCCTCTCGCCGCTAAATCCAACGGCTGCGTCGGCTGAGAATTAGTACAATTACCTCAGTACCACTGCCTCCCTGCCTCCCTCCCTCCCTCTCTCTCTGCTAACAAGAGCATGCCCTCAACGTCAAGGGCCTTTTAACGCCAACTATTTTTGCCTCCACAATAATTGTGCTCTCACCTCCAAACTTCAAAAACTCCACCGGAGACAAATAACCGGATCCGAGCTCTACTGGGTCGGTCTGAGAAGATCCGAGAAGCAAAAAACTCCACAGGTTTTTAGTAGTTGCTTAATTAATTAACGAACTTTGGTTCAACCTTTTCTTTTCTGTCTATAAAAAGTGTTTAATTTGCCAACTGCAGTTCTTCTTCATTCATCTAGTACTGTGTCATGAAAATGATCTACTTCTCTTTCTTTGTTTTTCACTCCCATGAATTATATGCAATTGTTTGTAGCAAGTGAATAGTTACCATCGTGTGATTAATTACTAATATATAATTAAGGAAGCAACTGTTTTGGTGTGAATTGTAGCGCACTCAACACTTATATGGATAAGGCTGTGAGTAGGGTTGGCGCTAAAAACTCCATTTTCTGGATCTAAGTTATTATTTTCTTTATGTTGAAGTGATGAAATGGTAAAAAATAGTTTTCGTTTTTAAGCGATATGGAATTAGGGTTTCATGGGAAAGAAGACGTTGTACTGTATGGCGATTTTGTTGAGTATTATTATTATTATTTTTTTGTACGTATGGTTTTTAAGTGCAGGCTTTTATCTCTATCTTACTCGACTTTTGAATGAGTGGTGGTTAATTGTATGCAGGTTTGTGATTCAAGGTTTTGCTGCCGACAGAGTTCAAAGCTTAACAGCAAAACCACTGTTTGTGGGAAAGTCTCCGCAAGTTCAAAGTTCATCCCTGACAACTACTCAAGGTAAACTTTTATTTATTTTCTTTTATATTTTTCTCTTTTTTATTTACTATTTTCTTGGGGAAGTCATGCATTATTTTCTTGGATTTATTACAGTGCTTGGAAATGGTGTTTTCAGCTTGATTGATGCGGATGCTAGAAGACATGCATGTGTGCTTTCATTTTTGTTGAGGAAACCAATAATATTTGAGCAAGATTTCGAGTTGGAATTCTTTATAATAATTAAGGGGAAAAAAGTAGTGATCTTGGTGAATTTTAGTGGAAGGAGATGAGTGGCTTCAGGCAAGAGTCACATGTTGCACAGCAAAGCCGGAGAGATAAGTTGAGAGTTCATCAAACTTCAAGCCCATCTCACCATCTAGACAATTTACCCAACAATTCTGGGAAGTTACCACTCCACCCAGGACTAAACCCAGATATAGTGCAAGTTCGAAATGTGAGGAATGCGAATTTGCTGTACGATCCAACAATGTTTTCGTCTGAAATGCTTAATTTTTCGATCAATGCAAACGTTCCGTTGTCAGCTCAGAGAGACACAATGGCATGTCATGATCAAGATCTAGGTGCAGCTCAACCCGCCAATGAGAGTCAGAATTTTGGTAATTGGAGAAGTACTCTTAATCCACCTCAAAGCTTGGATTGGGTGAATACTTACACAGGTGGATATCGGGATGTAGTGCAGTCTAGTTTAGCCAACCCATCTGCTGATCAAATTTCTATTCATCATGTTGCCCAAGAGCATTTGGGAGGAGGAACAATGCATTTTTCGTCTCCTTCACTGAATTACGTTAATACTCTCCAAGATGTTGTTACTTCAGCTTCTCAAGGGAGGCAGCAGGATCAGCTAGAAATGGCTTCAACTGTGCACCAAAGATTTATTGAAAATGAACTTGTTCGCGTTCCAAGCTACGGTAACCAATCAAACACACTGCGGTTCAATAATGGTAGTAATTCTTGGATGGATCGGCAGCCTATCGAAAACTGCCATCGAAGTAGTGGTGGACTAGAATTTAGTATTGCAAAGAGTGTTGATGAAGAAATGAGGACCGGTATGAGTAGTGATTCCAACCAACAAGGGCTGTCGCTATCACTTTCATCAAATCCACCATCTAATAAACTGCATGTGGCTCAATTAATTGGGTCTCAAGATTTACATGTAAGCACTGATGATCATGATGATCATGCACTTAAGGATCTTCAAAATTCGAAAATGGGGAAATCTTCTGGCGGATACTTGTGTTCCATAACAAAGCCATCTGTTATTAGCAAAGCTTGTGGTAAATCACTTCAGGACATTGTGGGGACTTCTAATACTAGCGTTTATCGGAACACCGGTCCTCTTGGTCCTTTCACTGGATATGCAACGATTTTGAAGAGTTCAAAGTTCTTGAAACCAGCCCAACAGCTACTGGATGAATTCTGTAGGGTTAGTGATTCAAAGCTACTAAAAAATTGTGAGGCATCTGAGAGGATGTCTGGAGATGTGAGTGCTTCAGCCTCGGTATCAATATCCACTGAAGCTGTTAATGCAATCGAAACTGAAGTAGTGGCTAAGAGGAACAACTCTGGTGCATCTTTCTCTACGTTTTACGGTTCAAACGAAATTAACAGTGATGGTGGAGCTGCAAGCATATCTTCCGAGTCCTTTCAGCCGAAGTACCAACAAAAGAAAGCAAAGCTCCTATATATGCAGGAGGAGGTTAGTGATGTTTTAGATGTCTCCTTTCTAATTATTTTTTCACCTTTCCAATGAGTAGTATGGAACATTGGATCTTGATAATAATGCGGTAAAATGAGGAGGTAATACTTAATCGGTTATGAGTTGCATTGGAGGAACCTCATGCATGCTATGTATTTTTTAAATGGATTTAGTTAAACCCTTATATGCATGAGGGACTTAATAGTCATTCTGCACTTTTTCAGATGTGTTTTTTTCTTCTATTTGTACATCCTTGAAGTGCAGAATTATTTTTTCGGAGTGCTAACGTCGGTTAAACAATAAGATTTATTTATTTATTTATTTTTAATATTATAGATCATAGGGAAAGGAAATCTTATGATATAGGTTATGATGTGCAACGTTCTTTTGGACATTTTAAAATGAGATACTTAATATATGAAAAAGCAATTTTATAGATTTTGTTTCCTTGATAATTGGCTTTTAAGAGGTTTAGAGTACTTAATTGATTAACATGCTTTCTATTTCTCATCCCTAAGAAATTGACCACTGGTTCCGTGCACTTTGCCTAGTGCAGCTAGATCTAGCTTGCTTTTGGGGGGGTGGGGGGATGGTGTGTGGAGGGTTGGTGATGCGTACATAATGGCTATCGTGGGTCCGCGATTATGATTTGATTGAGTTTTACAAGTCATGTTGATTTGATGGACATTGACCCCCCATTATATAATTTACCAGTCTTTCAGGATTATATTGTAACACTTACAGTTCCTGATGACTTAAATTTTAGCCAGAGAATGTCATCTTTGTGCCATAACTGTGAGATTTGGCAACTTAATTAGTCCCGGTATCCTCTTGGGGTGAAGACTATCCCACCACATGTTTAGAAATGCAGGTCCTGGACTGTTGATTAACCCCCATAAATAACAACACAAGTCTTTACTCTATCAGGCTTAGTCATCAGAAAATGACAATTATGTTCCTTAGATGGCCAGTGCGAACACACACAGCCGTGCAATCTTTCTTACACGCTGATGGCTATGAGCATGCAAGTTCTTGCTCACATACCATTAGATCAATATCCAAATGGCATTTGTTGGCATTTAAATATCAACTGTTGGATTGTAACCCATTGATTGATGAACATTAATGTCATATTACCAAGTTAATAGGTGATCAAAATTGTATGCATGTGAAGTTTAACTCATACTTGGATTTAAGTCTCCTATCTGGCTTGAGTTCTATCGCCATTTTCAGTACAAGAATAGCTGTATATTATGATAGCATTTCTCTTCCCCTATTCAAGGCTTGCGAGGGAAGATATTATGGACTGATATATTACACTCTATGACCATTTTATGTGACTTGAGTTTGTTGTTTCCTTTTGGTTATATACATCTCCAATTGATGATGCATATCAAAGTATAAGTTATCCATGTTGCTTTCTAATTAATGCTTCTATATTCAGTAATGAGCTTGACAACGTTGATTGTTGAAATTAGCTAGTGAGGTTTTGAGTTAATTGTTGAAGTACAGCTAGTCTTTGTTGACATTCTGAAGGCCTCATTTTGAAGTCATATACTTGATATATCTTGGGAGAGGAAATATGTCATGTTCACTTGACATGCTTAAATACGGTTTGTTGCATGTAAATACACAAATAAAAATTATGCTCACAATTAACAACCAGATGATTTTAATAGACAACGGTATTATGTGTTTTTGCCTAAGCATGATGAGAAAGTGAGTTGTACTATATATCTTCTAAATGCTTGACTTCCCCCATTTTTAAATTTTTCGGTTTTCGTTTTCTCTAGGTTTTATGCTCATGCACTTTGATTTATCATGTTTTAATAGTAAAAGTACCATGAAGATAAATTTTCCTTTTGCGAGGTGTTTCTAATATGTTGTACTTTGGTAGATTGAACTCTCAACTCCATTTTCATGGTTAATCGCTTTTTTCTGTATACATAATTACATGTTGATGTAGGCTTCACATGCAGCACATAGGACACCTAAATAAATAAGATGCATGTGGTTGTAGGAAAATCTATATTGAATAAATTTTATTCAGGAAAACAAAAATTTGGGATCACCTGCGCACATCTTTATTAGATCCACTAAATTGAAGGGAAAAGATATTTGCATCCTTTTTCTTCCTTTGCACACTTCTATTTATTTACGTCATTTTCTCCTTTTAGTTTATTCAATCCAAAGATCACAAATAAATAAGAATGTGCAAGTAAAGAAGAAGACTACATAAATCGCTTCCCAAATTGGACTGTTTTCCCTAATGTCCAAATCATAATTATCAATGGGTTAACACACTCATTATCTTCACTGCATGTGTAGGGCCTTGGGAATTAGCTAGATTTCGAGTTAACAGTTGATACCACTTCTTGTCCAGTCACTTTCTAGTAAAGTTGAAAACCAAGTTGTCTTCTTGGAATGGACGACGACCACATTATTTGGTTAAAAGAAACACCCTTTCTGATTGCTGACATAATTTTTCAAGTTGGTTAGCTATCATCCTATTACTATTATTTTTCGTACTTTAATACTCAGAAAATTCAAAACTTTTTGTCTCAATGAATTTGGAATGTTTCTTCTCATTGTGAATCATTGTTCGTCCATCAGTAATATTATTGGTAACACAGTTGTGAATTATCATATTATTAACCATGACTTGTGGAACCCAAATACAGAGGGCTAATAATGTGATCGCTATAGTGGTACATGTAATTTTGTACCATTAAGTAAATTTCTAGTGGATATATGTTATTGATTTGTAAGACATTATCAACTGATTTGAATTCCCTTTTGGTAACTCTGTTGTGGAGTTGAAGGTTAGCAGAAGGTACAAGCAATATCATCAACAAATGCAAATGGTGGTTGCTTCCTTCGAATCAGTTGCCGGTCTGAGTTCCGCTACACCTTACATATCCATGGCTCTAAACACAGTCGCAAGACACTTCAGGTGTCTTACAAATTCCATCAAGGACCAGCTCAAGCACATAAGGAAGGCTTTGGGAGAAGAAAATATGTCATCCGCTGTAACTGCTGCTGTTACTGCTGGATGCAGTAGTAAAGGTGAAAAAAATTTGGCCAAGCTAAAGTACATGGGCCTAGGTTTTCAAAAACATACCTCATCTGGCGGTGGGTCTCTTGTGGGTTTCTCTGAACCCCAACAACACGTCTGGAGACCCCAGAGAGGCCTACCTGAACGTTCAGTAGCCATTCTACGAGCTTGGCTCTTTGAGCATTTTCTTCACCCGTACGTACCCATCTCTCTCTCTCTCTCTCACAATCGGTCTTTTGTTTTCGTGTGTTAACTTTCTCCTTCTTTTTAGGTATCCCACGGACACAGATAAGCACATGTTAGCTACTCAAACGGGTCTATCTCGAAACCAGGTAGGGTCACCTACTTACTATCTAATTGTCCTGTCTTAATCAAGTTGATTTTTGCTGTTTAGTTAATCAAATTGAATATGCAGTTAGCAAGATTTGATTTAAATAAATAGGTAGCCTGTAAGAAAATTAAAGCAAATTAGTAGATATTCTCATGTTGGTCATGTTCACAGATACGAGACTTAGTTGGGGATCAACATGATATTTTTTAGATGCATGTAGGTCTGGAAAGTAGTTATCTTATGGCCATTTCAAGACCGACATACATTAATAAATACTTCATTTAGGGTTTGTACATTATAGTGTATCCTGCTATGGTTCATTTATAGATGTTTAGCCCGTATTTACACTGGTAATTCATAACGAGTTGTGTGCTTACTTCTTCCTTGTATATCAAGTAATTTGCAGGCGGGTTATGCTGATAATGACATAATTATGAACCATAATGCAGGTGTCAAACTGGTTCATAAACGCCCGAGTGCGCGTTTGGAAGCCCATGGTTGAAGAAATACATATGCTTGAGACTAGAGGAGGCTCCCACGAAGCTGGCCAAGATCCTATCTGTAAGGATGGAAATTCTGCAAATGAAGGCACCAGCAGCAGGCCAAACAACGATCACCAACTAAGCATGAATATGATGCCCGATAGGCAATTAGAGTGCTCGGGAGATGCAGAGCAGCAAAATCAGGAGATGAAGAGGTCTAGATTGGAGTGCCAAGTTCCATCAAGCATGGACGGAGGATTGATGGGTTTTGTCCCGTACCAGCGAGGAGGGTTTGAGGCTGGGGGACTTGGAGCCGTGTCCCTCACATTGGGTCTCAGACATGGGGTAGAAAGTGCCCAGCAGCAGCAACAATTGCAGCAGCAAGAGGATCAGCTGCGGCGGCAACTTGGAGGTCAAGTGGTACGTGATTATGTGGGGTAATTTACGACACAAAAGTAACGGAAAATAAGGAAAAGGTATAGCTTTGCTAGGCTCCCATTTTGGTAGGCCGTGTTAGAAAAGAAACTAAAGATTGGCAATGAAGTATTAGGTTTAGGAGGGGAGGATAAATTGTGACAGAGCTAGAGAGAGGAGCCTGGATAGAATTTGGATGGAGTGAGGGTTCTAAATAACAGTTCCATTATGTGGTAGAATGTTTCTTCACTATTGAAATTTGAAATATCGACAGGTTGTGAAAATATATTGGGACATGAACTATGAGAGTTGTGTGCGTCCTAGCAAATGATCAGAAAAACATAGTTACAAACAAGTAGTGTTAAATTTTTATACGTGTATAAATAATCCACTGCATGCCGAATTCTCAATGTACCTTTGGGGACTTTTTAGTTTATTTCTCTTCGTTTGCCAATGAAGAAAATCTTAAATGGGTTTTATCGGGTAATTGGGTTTTGGAGTTTGGAGTTAACAGACATTTGCTGGGCATGCCAAACTAATGGACTCAAACCTCAAATGAATAATTTTATAGTAGAAATGATTTCCACTCTTTAATATATTACTATGTACTCATTGTTTATGTTCTTTGATTTGCTTTAGATTTTTTTTTTTTGGTTGAGTATATCGATGTTTTTACATTAAGGGGAGGAAGAGTTCAGTCAAGCTACATAATGGACAATCTAATTTGATATTGAATTCGTCATCCACGAGATTTGAATTTATGACATTTCTTTTCTAAGTGAAGAGAAATATCATTAGACCGTAGTACTGAGTAAAAATTAATATAAAAATTCTAGAGCTGACAAGTGGATTTTTAGCTACAAGAGACAAAAATGCCTTCATTAAAAAATTAAAGACAAAAACTAAACATGAAATGCGAGAGGATGTTTTTGTCTGTTTTCAATCGATCTACTGTCAGCTTCGATCGATCATCCAGAACTCTTCAACACTTATTCTCTGCTTCTGTCATAGTTGAATTGATTGCCACTCTCATATTTGTATCCGACATTCTAATTTTGAGCCGTAAATCATAACAATTTCCATCTTGGCAAGAAATTAGCAAATTTCCAAATCAAATACAAACTGGGATAACCAATACAAACGCTAAGTGATCACCAAATTCTTTCGAAATTGATATTCGCCATGATTCGAAATTTCAAATGACTTCAAAACTTGAATTTTTCTCTAGCTTTCTCCAAAAATTCCATTACGTAAACTAGAAAATAAGAGCCAAAAAATCTATGCAAAGCTTGAAAAAAAGGAACCGAATGAACGTTGCCTCAAAGACAACCAAAGGATTCAGTATTCAAACTCTTAAAATCATCCTCCCATCACATTTTTTTAAATATCAAATTTCGCTGACAACGCAGAAACCTTCATAATAACCGACAAACAAAACCCAATGCTGAAACTGGGTTTTGATACCACTTGTTGTGATTTTATGTGTAAGCAGAAGCGGGTTCCAACAAAGTACCAAGTTTAATGTTGTAGGCGAAAGCGAAGAATTTCAACCTTTAGATTTTATAAGCGAAAGAATTCAATGATGTTGAGGCTCCCAAGTGTTTTCCCTCTACCAATATCCACAAGAATGAATCTCTTATTGGTGAATCACGAAGACGACGATATATCTTCTCCTCAGGTGGTGCGACGACAAAGGGAGTGGGTGTTGTGGTTTATTTTTCAACATCTATGAATTGAAAAACCTAATTCCCTTTTATCTAATTTCTCCTTGCAAATTTTGAATTGTATCATTAGGTCTAAAGACTCCCTAGGCTTATATAGAGAACAATTCCATAAGCCAGTAGGATGACAAATAAATCCTCCACCACACATATGTGCCGCAAGCCCTTGGAGACCTTTAATGGGGCTTGTTGTACCTCCTTTGTCACTGGGCTTTAGCCTGGTTCGCTTTTATTTTATTTATTTAATTAATTCGATATTTTCTTTAGAAAGGACTTCCTTATTTTATTTTAGTTCAAATAACTAACAATAGTAAGCCCAAAAAATTTATATCAAATTTAGTCTTCGCCAATGTTACCCATTGATATTATTCTAATGTGTGTGACCTTGTAGATTCCAACTAAAGCTAGCAGTGGCTAATTTGATTAATCTAATTTGGGTGAACTGCCAATTTCGTCCCTGAATTATCACCTAAGTGAAAATTAGGTCCCTGAATTATTTTTTTAGAAAAATAGGTCCCCAAACTCATTACAAACAACCAATTTCATCCTTGCTGTTAGATTTCAAGTTTTTCCATCCAATTTTCTGTTAACTTAGGTCATATGACTTGCACATGACACAATTTGAAGGATAAAATTGTCATTTCATCACCATGAAACACAAGAAACATCCATCTCCTCACTTTTCCCGCTCAAATTTTCCCAAATTTTGAAATTTATAAAGCCTAATTTGCAACTTTTTAAGCTGTGAATATTATACAAACATTAAGGGCTTTCGATTTGACCATCCCAAAGCAAATTTCATGAAAATAATTTGAACTCTCAACAACAAATTTCATTAGAATAATTCCATACTATATTTTCTCTATTTTCGATCCAAAAATAAAGTCTAAGGCACCAATTCC
>JADOBS010301067.1:0-11507 GCA_015708375.1 Cydonia oblonga
GATCATAAGGCCATGTTTGGACGGTTTTGCAAGTCATGGGATTGGAAGCCAAACGATAAATAAAATGATCACAAAATGTTTTATAGGCGGGATTAGAAAACACACCATAGAGCGTTATAAAAGCATTTAAGGATGGATTAGCTAATGACACCTTTTAAGGTTGGTTTAGCTAATCCCTCTCACATGCCTTTATATTACTTAGATGATGCATTTCCTAACCCTCATGCCCAAAATATTGTGACCATTTTCTTTATAGTTTGGCTTTCAAACCCATGGCTTGCAAAAACCTCGTCCAAACTTTTTTTTTTTTGGGTGTCATTTCCACTCAAACATTGCTATCATGAAAAAAAGACATTATTGTGAACATATTGTAGAATTAAAAAAAAAAAAAAAATTAAAGATGCAATAAGTTAGAGGGTACATGAAGCCAAACCTTAACAAGAAGTAGAAAATTATTCGAGACAAAAATCAATTAAGACAACTCCTAGGAGAAACATAAATTTGGAGGCTCTAAAAGATTATGAACAATAGTCGCGACTACACACAGCGGACAAGAATCTCACCAATGAACCCCAACATGATCAACACCATAGTTTGTCAAACAATTTGCCACCTGATTTCCGTCATGATAAATGTGAGAAAAAGGAACGTGCATGGAAGAGAGAATGATACAACAATTTTCCCAACCGACTGATAAACAGCAAGGCACCTGAGAAGATCCATTAGAAAGAAAATGCACTGCTAAACAAGAATCACATTCAACCCAAAGAGAATGCCTCCTCTCCAAAGCCATATAAACAACATGAATACTAGCTTTAAGTTCTGCCTCCAAGGCAATAACAATGTCAAAAGATCCTGCAAAGCATCCAAGACAATGACGCAAAGCACGAAAAATACTACCAAAACTAGCCATGCCCGTAGAGCCACGAGCCTCATCCAAACATAGCCTAAACGATACTTCGCCTTTTGAGGTTTAGGACTCGATTTTTGGATCTTATACTCTTCCAGTTGAAGCTGAATGGGTTGTTTCAGCTGCCTTTAGTCTAGATAAACCTCTAACCCTAAAACTATGTAGACAATGACCCTCCAACTGGTCGTAATTGGAGTTGTTTAATTGATTTATCGCTCGTGTGTTAATTTTAAAGAAGCAATTTTTTTTAAGAAACCTCGGTTATACGAGGGAGATTTTATCAGTAACGAAAAAAGAAGTACTGGTTATACCTAATCAGATAGGATATAAACCTTATCCCTCTTAAAAGTATGCATGAATCATTCTTTCCAGAATGGCTATTGCATTTGGGTTTTGATCACCTCTTTGGTCCAACCCAAAATACAAATGCATTCGGCCTTTGGTTCATGGGCATGCTAGCACTGGTTGGTTTGGTACGAGACAACATGCAAATGGGTGTAACCGAGTGTAATATAAAGCTTATGTATAATTTTCTTGATTAGGCAACGCGAAACATTTAGACTTAAAATACTCCTGCCAATCGTTGTCAGCTTATTTCTTTTCTTTTCATATAATGAAAGAAATCAAATATCTAACATATCCTAATAACTAATCAATCCTCATCACTTGATGATTTTAACATTCTAGCAAAAGCAATTTCAGAATAAAGTAACATATATATTATGATTACAAAAAATACAAGTGACAATGATATTACAAGGGTAGGTAAAATATTTCCCAAACGAATAACCTACTTAACCTCACTTTCACGCTCCAATTTTCATTCCTTTGAAGTTTTTTTCTCCATGATTCAATTCAACAGTAGGTAAGTCTTTTGTACAAACTGTACACAAATGTCAGTAGAATACTTTCGCAGTCGGTGAAGTTTGCCGAATGATAAATTTGTGGAGGCATGATTTTGAAAGCAAGCTATGATTCAAGAGCTTGTCTTCATGGTAAGGGTCAGATTACAGATAAGTTTAAATTTTGAAATTTGTGTCTATCCACTACGCAGTTCTTGAAATTTAAATTCATTCAACGATAATAAATAGGGTGGTGAGCATAGTCAATGTATGCTTTCCAAAGTTGTAATCACAGAACTCAGTTTAATCATGCCACAAGTTAGTACATAGTTTGCATAACTAATTAAGGTATTTGCTATAATTAGTGCTTAAACCTCACCACCTTCGACGTAAAGTATTGATCACTAATAGTTTTAGTTTTAATAAAATACGGGACAGAAATAGTACGTGAACCAGTGGCGGAGTCAGAATTCTATATGTGAGGGAGGGCCTTTCAAATATGTATGAAAAAAAATAATATTTAAACTCGTTACATGAGGAATAGAAGTAATCTTCACAAACTGAAAGACCTATTAAATTTAATAGAGAGAATCAAAAGAATTGGGCAATACAACTTAGTGGGATAGAGAGCAATCACTAATTTTTCTTTTAAAAAAAAAAACATACAAAAAAATTATGTGTTACATAGGAGGGCAAAAACGAAGTCCACAATTAATAGATGATTAGGTCGATTTAGTATCTTGTCTTAAAGGGTCTGATAACTTATGAGTAATTTTTTTCCCTTCTATGTATAGTATGTGTGTGGGTTTGTTAATGTACAGAAGTAAAAGAAATTTGGGATATGATTACTTCACTTCATGATCACCACAGTTGCAAGTCAAACTGGAAAAGGAAATTTTGTTGAATAAACATGTGCACTGTTTCATGATTGTTGATGTTTTCTTGGCTTCAAGATGGGGCATTCTTTCTGTTGTGGGGACTGCGACTAGACTACTTTTCTTCTGCTTGCTAACCCTACACTTTACATATTGCTAATTACACATGCATGCACCCTTTAATTTCTGTAAAAAAAAAAAATGGAGACATTTACCATAATTAACCAGAGAATATATAGAAACAGAAAATCTAAACTCCATGATAAGTTGATGTCCACTGTTGATGGCCCATTGAGTCTGGACTGCTAAGTTGGATGACGAAGGGTCATCTCGTCAAGTTGGTATCAAACATTATTGAAATCGATTATGCAAAGATATTTTCATAAAATCCGTAAATTTATTTTACTTTTTTTTTCATGAAAAGTTATAAAGACTGAATTGAAATTTCTCGCATGCCTGAGCCTGTACATATCCCAAAGTCCTTTAATTGGCTGGAGACCATTGGGATATGATGATGATGAAGGATCACAAATAACAAAAGATGAGATCGAAAATTTTCGTGCAAGTAACTTTTTAGTTAAAAGTAGAGAAATCTTAGGCATTGAGTTTAATCTGTCACGTGTGGTCTCCCAGCTAGCAAACCATCTCCATCAGACTATGACTATCTCCCAACTACATATTATCATCATTTTTTTTCCATCTGTCTGCGTGAAGAAAATTCAACTATAAAACCCCATTCAACAACAACAAATTCCCCACACCCAGAAAATAAAAATAAAAATCCACAACCCTAAACCCTAGACCTACCATGGTTTCTGAAACTTACCAATCCAAAAATGTATGTGTGATTGGAGCTGGACCCTCAGGGCTTGTAGCTGCAAGGGAGCTGAGGAAAGAAGGTCATAGTGTGGTGGTGTTGGAACAAAACCATGATGTGGGAGGGCAGTGGCTTTACGACCCAAATGTGGAGGGAGAGGATCCCTTAGGAAGGTCACCTACCCTAAAAGTGCATAGCAGCCTTTACACCTCTTTGAGGCTCATATCTCCAAGAGAGATCATGGGGTTCACTGACTTTCCATTTGCAGTCAAGAAAGGTAGGGACATGAGGAGGTTTCCTGGCCATACGGAGCTTCTTTTGTACCTCAAGGATTTTTGTGATTGGTTTGGGTTGAGGGAGTTGATTAGGTTCAATACTAGGGTTTCATATGTGGGGATGTTGGATGGAGATCATGTAGTTGGTTGCAAAGATCTGAAATGGGCTGTGAAGAGTGTGGAGAAGAAGACCGAGAGTTTCGTGGAGGAGGTGTTTGATGCGGTGGTTGTGGCCACCGGTCATTACTCTAAGCCAAGGTTGCCCTCCATTAAAGGTACGTACTAGATCAATTTCTTTAGTTCCATGCTAGGTCATATCTAACAAGAATTTAGTTGTAACATTAATCTTGGTCAATTACGTACTGACATACGTTTTAACTCTTTATTTTTCATATGAAAATGGACGATGACACGGTACTGAAAGGAAAAGCTCAAGTGCATAACAATCATAATTTTTGATAATCATAATCATATGTTGTTTGAATTTTCTTTTTGTTTCTTTTTAATTGAGGTGGGTTTAATTTGGTCATGTTTAGGAATGGATGCATGGAAGAGGAAGCAAATGCATAGTCACATTTACAGGGTTCCGGAGCCATTTCGTGATGAGGCAAGGCAATATAGTAGTTAATTATTAATTAGATTATTAGCTTGATATACATTGTAGGTTCACTTCCTGACAACTTAAGAGCGTTGGGAGAATTGTAGTCGTCTAACATAATATCATATAGATCAACGGAAGTTTCTAGCACAAAAGAGATGAAGTGATCCTTTTGCTCTATTTGCAGGTTGTGGTGGTGGTTGGAACTTCACTAAGTGGGCAAGATATATCAATGGAACTAGTGGATGTGGCAAAGGCAATCTACCTCAGTGGCAAATCTCTTGACATATCTGAGGGCTTGTCCAAAGTCATTACCAAACATGAAAACTTGCACCTTCGTCCCCAGGTACAAGAAATTAGCTTCGATAGCGAAACGTCACATTTTATGTTTAGGATTGGATTATAGGCAAATAAAACTATGTTCAAACAGATTTCGTCTATGTAATGTTTAAATCCAACCAAATGCAGATAGAGGTACTCCAAGAAGACGGGAGGGTGTTATTTGTAGACGGTTCTTGGGTCATTGCAGGCACTATCATATATTGCACTGGGTAAATTTCCAACCAAATATTATTTATACATGGAATGTTATTGTGATAAATTGATAACATTTAAAGGTTAGTCACACACTGTCTGTTATGTAGCGTGATTGATTTGAAATACTACCATATAACATCTTTCATTCGGATCGTATGATGTACTTGCTTTGGAAAGTGATTGATACCCGTAGTCTTATGACTTTTGACTGAAAGATTTTGTGTGGGCCCCGCACTAAAATTGTGGAACCACATCTAGTTGTATTCCTTTGATTTAGTTTATAAACTAATTTTTCCAAGTGGGATGTGTACAGGTATTCATACACATTCCCCTTTCTTGACACCAAAGGAATAGTGGCTGTGGATGATGACAGAGTGGGGCCTTTGTATGAGCATACCTTCCCTCCATCGCTTGCTCCCTTTATATCATTTATAGGCATTCCTAGAAAGGTAAACATATCTAATTCGAGAATTTCTAGTATTCGTACAATTATAGATGTTGACATCGAAATTTCTTACAACATATTTTTAGTTAAAGTTACAATAATAAAAATGAACAGTTAAAAATTTCAAAATATAAAAATGCTTCGGAGCGTGGTAGAATTTTTGTTCTAATTTAATAAATCTTTGTGAAAAATGATATTTATGAATCAATCAATATGATCCAGATCATAGGGTTTCCTTTTTTTGAGTCGCAAGCAAAATGGATAGCTCAACTGCTCTCTGGCAAAACAACATTGCCATCAAGGGATGACATGATGCAGTCAATCAAGGAGTTCTACCACTCAAGGGATGTTGTTGGCATTCCGAAGCATAACACCCACGATATCGCCGAGTTCGAGGTAAACTTCCATGCAACAAAATTACCTATATCATATTTGCTGATCACAGTGACTCGTAAAGCCATTGTAGCTCATATTCTAAGGTCTCTACCATTTTTGTTTTGCTTGTTGTTGCAGTATTGTGATAGATATGGGGATCACATAGGGTTCCCACATTTGGAAGAATGGAGGAAAGAGCTTTGCCTTTCGGCACTAAGAAATGCTGACACCGACTTAGAAACATATAGGGATTCGTGGCATGATCATGAGCTGCTTCAAGAGGCTCTTCAAAGTCCACACTTTACTCAACTTGGGCCTCAAGATTTTGATTTTCCTATGTAATTACCCTACAAATATTGTTATTATTATTATTTTATTCCTTTTTTTCTTGGACCACCAACTTTGAGTATTTTATAAGTTTTTGCTATTATATTATTTCATTTATATTTTTTATTATCCTTTTGTTTTTTTTCATAATGCTTCATATATTTTGTATCAAATTTGATATAAAAACAAGCTTAATTCAACTTAAACTAAATTTCAATTTCATCTATCGAGTTGTCGACTTGTAAATTGTTACGATGAAGTATTGTCTAATAGTTTAAATGACGTTGAATTTTGACACTCATAGTTAATTGGTTTTAAATTGGATGTTCATATTAATATGATATCATATCAGATTATTCGCTGCTTGAGCTCAACGTATCACATGATCTCACGTTACTCAATATGTGTTTTGTTCACGTTTTAGGCAATGACACCACAAGTTGTTTGTAATATGGCCCCCTTTCATATTGAGTTTTGTAAACGGCTACTATTTGGAAAGATTAAGATCTTAGCATGAGCACATTTTGGTCTCATCTAGTGCATACGATTGGATTGGATAGCTCATTAGAGAAATTTTCATTCTGCAATATGACTTCTTTTCTTCTCCACCCCAAACATATATATATCCACATGTATGAACTATGGTCTGGAGAACATTTACAAAACAAGCTATTTGATTCACAAAAACCTCACCAAATGAGCATAAAAACAGACGGTTTATCGTCGCTCTTGCCATGCTTGGCCTGAAATGAGCCAAGGCTTGCTAACTGGATATCTCTGACCTCTACGCCGCCTAGTTACCTCTCCCCAACAAATCATACTTCTCTCCTCTTTTCCGAACTGACTTTTGGCACCAATCTGCGTCAACAGTGATTCCAAACTATTCTCGGTTACAGTGGACGGAGAAATGCTGGACCTTTTCCTCCCCCTCGCCAACCCAAGTTTAGTTGTGCATCTAACCGACCTTGTTGTACCAGAAGACTCAATTAACTTTTCTATTGTCTGAAGATCTTCAGTCACCTCATGCCTTGACAAAGAAGCAAGGTTTGGGAGAATTTCACTCTGGAAATCCTTCCGCTGCCTTCCCCTCCTCCGGCCTTTCCTTGGCTGATTTAGTAATGAAGTGGTACCCGTCTCTTCCTTTTTGTGGCCATTACTTCTACAGCAGCAGCAGCACTCTTCCACTTTTGTCTCAGTTAAACTCAAGGTCATGACCTCAAAGTAGTCCATTCCATCTGGTAGAAGCTCCTCGCTGATAACCACTCTACCCTCGTTCTCTTGACCTCCTACAACTGAAGATGCTATCCCAGCAAACCAGCATAGGGAGGCACATGAAGTTTTAAGTGGCTTGTCCGTGGTCCTTATGATACAACTACGAAGCTCAAATGATGAAATGGAAACCAAAGATTCTGCTGCAGTCCTGACAACTTGGTTTTCATCAAATTGTATTATCGGCGGAGAAAACTCATTGTTTTCCGGATCATCCTGTCCTGGCAATAGAAAAGGTGTCTCAACTTGATTTTCGTCCGATTCTCCCCTTGGTGGAGAACACTCCTTGTTTTCTGGACTAGCAGGTGCCTCCAAAAGAATTCCAGTTGAGAGAGAGTCTGCTGGTGAAAACTCATCTCCGGTTGTGGATGAGTTCAGGGCAATTTGAAATCCAAAATCTTTCCTATCAAATTCATTTTCTACTACCTGACCAGAAAGTTCTATTTCTGCATCAAGCACCGAATCACAATCAGCGTTTAAATCAAGTACCACCGCTTTTCTTCTTTTCTTGACTTCTTCAGGTGGGTTCAGAATGGAATTGGAGGGGTGGCCAGTAGACTCACGAATTATTTTACTTGAGAAATCACTTGCCTCCACCTGGGTTGAATCTTCACATCCTTTGTCAGTTTTGCCATTATGCTTTAGCCTATGCCAAGGCAAGCTCTCACTAGAAGCTTCAAGTTTTTCTGATCCAGTTGTGGCTTGGAAACACTGGGAAACTGCCGCATCCATAGAACAGCCAGTAGGCACACAATTCAAGTTAATATCCTTACGACACTTGACATTTGCGGAATCCATCACATCTTTTTTAACTCCAGGCAGTTCAATCACTAAATTGTCACTGGTCCGGATCAGATTATCAAAACTGATGTGTGGCTCTGAATTCTTGGATTCCAACTGGGAGCCATTGCTAAAGTTATCATCAAGAAAGAAGGCAATACCATGTTTTGTGCTAGATCTCAAATCATTTTTCAACTGTAGCCTATCACCATTGATCCCAGGCCATGATTTAGAACAATTACCGAATGGTACGGGGGTGTTAAAACATGGGAGTGCTTGAACTGCCATTGGGAACCGTGCAAAGTCATGTACAGGTTTTCTTATAGCTACATTGCATGAGGCCCCTGAATTTTCCATCTTGCCCTGAGGAATATGTTCATATGGCGTGCACATGGAGGAAGCACCGCTTGGTCCAGATTGGCTATAACTTCTGGGGTTTTGTAGACCGAAAATTGTTCTTCCACTCCATGAATTCTGGTTACTCTGATGAAGGGTTGGAGGTTCAGCTGCCTTGAGCTCCTCATGCAATAAACTAAATGAAGGACATAATTTATCTGCATGAGAACCTGGAGGAAAAGAATTCAAGGTTCTTTTCCTTTTCTCTGAAAGATAAACACATCCAAAATAAGAACATTTCCAGTGATTATAGCTATTCAAGCTGATCACAAATTATTATAGTATTAGAACTAATTATAAATATACTTACAAGAGTTGTATTTCTTTAAAAGAAAAAAAAAATGAAGAAACTTGAGCTTTATTTCCACCTTGCAGTAAATTTCTTACCAGCTTCATCAGTGGACGGCAACTCTTGTTTCCTTTTTCTCTCTTGCAGTAGGACATTTGAGCAAACTTCCGAAACAGAACTATATCCATCAGTGCCAAGAAATTGTTTTGCATCACCATTACATGCAGCCTCCGGAAATCTTATCAAACGAGAATTTGAAACCTCAGGTGCTTCAGAAACCTTTCCATCTACTAAGAATCCTTCTCCTTCATCATCAATGTATGCATCCGCTGGAAGTTCGAGATCCAAGAAGTTCTTCTGAAATTTGTTGCATTTGGATTCCAACAATTCAGAGTCTCCTGAACGACCTTCAGTTTGAGTAGGATAAGAGCATGTCTGTATGTCCCTCCCTTGAACAAAACATGAAGGTGACTGGAAACTTTCAGCGACAGAAACAGAGATTTTACTGCATGCAGGGTTTACCAAAGGCAAGCAAGGAACGTGAAGTGTCTTTTGAACACAAACAGATGAGCTCCGAGACAAATCAGTAGTCAACCATGAAGCCTCCATCTTCTGCTGATGTTTCTCGAATTCATTCCTTCTTATTTCATCCATTAATTCCCTTTGTCTTCCGTAAAGCCGATGAAGGTCCTGAACCTGGATGAACAGAAGACAATATAGGCATATTTAAGTGTTTGTGAAATTCTATAAAACTTGCGAATACCAAAGATATTGTGGCCAAAAGCAAAGGGTAGCAGCATGGTTTTCATTACATTATGACTCGATGTTTTGCCACAACTCCAATTTATTGTTTATGAACCATTCTAAGTATTAACAAGTCACAAGCGAAAATTGGTTTAGGAAGAGTTATGACAAAATGATTTGAATGTACTAAGCTCAATTAAATACAAAATGCTGCATATTCTTCATGACACGAATGGATGAAATGGTATACCTGATTCCTAAGTATTGTGTCTTGCTTGAGCATTGTCTGCTTTAATGCCTCCTTGTAGTACTCGAAATGGTCCGTAGATAAGTTATGCTTCCTTTTACTGTCATTAGCAATTAAGTTATGATTCCCCGAGGCATAATATCCTGGGAAATAGCTGTTGCACTGGATATTTGCCCCCATTTGCAGGAAATCTACATGTAATGAAGCACACAATTTACTGGATAAGACAATTAAGTGTAGCTGCGCCTGAGCGCTCTCAGCTCCATCAGAAAGAAAACGTGCAATGCGCAGAATCAGAATGAGTTAGTCTGCAGTGTATAGACGAACTGTCGAAATCCAAAGAGAACCAAGACAAGCCAACATTTTAAAACGTTAGGCTACAATGATCCTCTCCAGGGGAGTCAATTTGAAATCATTTAGCTCATCAAGAAGCGATTTGAGAGAAAATGCAATGCAAGTTAAAGTATGTGTCTGCATTTCGGAAAAGGGGGAAGAAGGAACGTGTCATCACTCTACGAAGACCGGAAGGCGCATGCTTTGGACGGCTGCGCTAACTCAAGATAATCCATTACAGTAAAAGCCGCCAGACAAGTAAACATGGAAACAACATTAAGAACATAAAACAAACTCAGAAATCACACAGAGAGTAATTTTTTCATTTCACCCTATCCAGATTTTCTTCAACTTATATATTCACATAGGAAAGATGAATGTAAAAGTCACAATAAAATATATCCCAAAATTCCAGGGGAACTTAGAAATCAAAGATTAAAAAGGAAAACAAAATCAGAATAATTTAAAAAACCCAGAAACACAAATTACTAAAACAAAAACAACAAAAAGATTCTTTTGAGAAAATGTGGTTAAAAATTCCATCCTTTTGGTTTCCTAGTTCACGGATGCATATTTTACAGATCAAACATAAGAAAAAAGAAAAATTAGCAAAGAAACAGAAAAGGAAAATACAACAAATCCATCAAATGAAACACCTTTTACTCATAAAAAAAATTAAAGGCATCACCTCTGCCAATAGAAACACACAAAAAAACCCACCTGAAATTTGATGCATCGTTTCTATTCCAGCTCCTCCTCAAAAACCCATCAAGGAATCAGTCATTCCAGGACTCTGGATTCCTCTGCAGCAGAAAATACAGCAAAACAAGAACAACCCATGAATCAGGAATCAGAATAACACAGTATCCCAACAGAGCTCGAACCTAAAAAATTGTATAAGCATTTTGGAAATACCATGAAAAAAAAAGGATAAAACGATGGAAATCGGATCCGCTGGGCCATTTTTTCTAAGAAGATTTTAGAGAGAGAGAGAGAGAGAGAGAGCAGATAAGAAAAATCCACATAAAAAACGAAACTTAAATGGGAAGAGACATGAGAGTTGGTCCACACCCAACAAAGTCTCTCTCTTTCTCGATTTTCTTGTGTGTTTGATTTTGGTTTTTCGAGCAAGTGGGCATTGTCTTATGAGGTTCTAGATTCTCTCTATCATTTCTGCTTCCGGAAAAGAAAAACAAAAAACATAAACATATTTAATATTTAACTTCAAAAATATTTGGGATTCAATTGGGGACACACTCCACCAGCACTATGCAAATCGGATTTTACCGCGACCAACCAACCGACACACCGATCACTTACTAGCAAGGTATTAAATATCGATGATATCGGAAATATCGGTAGTTTGAAAACACGGAAATATCGATGGAAATATCGGGATATTATCGATATCGATAAAAATTGAATAAAAACCACGGAAATTGTAAGAA
>JADOBS010301068.1:0-11508 GCA_015708375.1 Cydonia oblonga
ACAAAAGTAGGATTCACCTTCGGGTGTTTTATCTTAGTAATTGTCTTACTTGACTGCAACTAGTCGTTCTTACTGCTCTGAAGGTGTATTTATACACTTAAACTCACACTAGCATTATTTCTTAACTAGTATTGCTAGTAATTATATTTATCTTCTTAGCTTCCGTACTGTGCACATGGTTACGTCACTCTCACGTGACGGCCTGCACGCCCTCCTTCGGGACGGGGTGTGTCATTTCCCTTTCGGTCTTCGGATAGACAATATATTTTAATATTTATAAAATCATTTTTATGACACTGATATTAGAAATTGTGTTTAATAAATATTAATAAAGAATTTGTTGGCACAATTATGATTTTTGCCTGTATTCTAATATAAAACCTCCACACTCCTTTACTAATTTGTCTATGAAAAATGGAAGGTTGCTTCATACACTTGTGTTTCTTTAAATTTGATCAAGTTGTACATCATTGTTAGATTCTTATTTTTTTCAACTGCTTTTTAGATTGTTATCTTCCTGCATGTTTGTTTTGGATACTTGATGATATGTTTTTGGCTTTATCGTAAGTGTTTTTTTTTCTTTTACGGTATTAAAAGTCCTTCATGCAGTGACACAAAACCAACAATTGTGCCCTTAGGGTTATCATCCAAAAGTTAGTGGGTCCTTAGACAAAACAATTAATAGTTATAAATTCCTTTTTATGACACAAATGTTAGAAATTGTGTCCAATAAATATTAATAAATAATAAATCCGTATGTAGCAAAAGAATATGTTGACACAATTATGGATTTGTGCTTGTATTCTAGTATAAAACGTCCCCACTTCTTCCCTAAGTTGTCTATGGAAAATATAAGGTTGCTTTATATATACACTTGCGTTTCTTTTGAATTTGATCAAGTTGTACATCATTGAGAATGGGGGACAGGCGGCGTTGCAGAGTTAGAATTGGAACTGAATCTCCAACATCACATTCGTCTATTACTTCAAACATTACAACAGCAAATTCCACAACGAATCATCCAGCTCAACGTCTATGACAACCTATTAATGTCTGGGGTATACCTTGTTCTATTGATAATTAGTACATTCTCACTACTGTTGCTGATGGTCATCTTGGCTACACATTACCCTCCGGTAATGGACGCGTACGTGCACCTCAAGGACCCGGGTAGGACAGAACAATACCCTATCAATTTGGTTTCTGTAGAAACAACAACTGAAGACTCTACTAGTTCTGTCGTTATTGTTTAAGAACCACACACTTATCAAGAACAAAGTCGTCATTCAGGCATGTCTCTCCCACATATGAACTCACAAAATATACATAATGTTACCGTTGAGATTTTAAGTAGTGACGTCGAGGAAAAATGATCTATTTTGTATTATGTTATATTTCACTGGTGTGTGAAAATATAATTATCTTATGCTATGCTAGACTCCTCTTCGGTCCTTTTATCAACTTATGTCGTATTCCAATATAATAATATTTTCTTTCTAATTAGCCCTTGTAGATTTACTTAGCAACAACAACAACAAAGCCTTTTTCCCACTAAGTGGGGTTGGCTATATGAATCCTAGAATGCCATTGCGCTCGGTTCTGTGTCATGTCCTCCGTTAAATCCAAGTACTCTAAGTTTTTTCTTAGAGTTTCTTCCAAAGTTTTCCTAGGTCTTCCTCTACCCCTTCGGTCCTAGACCTCTAACCTGTAGTCGCATCTTCTAACCGGAGCATCAGTATGCCTTCTTTGCACATGTCCAAACCACTGTAACCGATTTTCTCTCATCTTTCCTTCAATTTCCGCTACTCCTACTTTACTGCGGATATCCTCGTTCCTAATCTTATCATTTATCGTGTGCCCACACATCCAACGAAGCATCCTCATCTCCGCTACACCCATTTTATGTACGTGTTGATGGTTCGCCGCCCAACATTTCATGCCATACAGCATCGCCGGCCTTATTGCCGTCCTATAAAATTTTCCCTTGAGCTTCAGTGGCATATGACGGTCACACAACATGTCGGATGCACTATTCCACTTCATCCATCTAGCTTGTATTCTATGGTTGAGGTCTCCATCTAATTCTCCGTTCTTTTGTAAGATAGATCCTAGGTAGCGAAAACGGTCGCTCTTTGGTACTTCCTGATCTCCGATCCTCACCCCTAGCTCATTTGGGCCTCCATTTGCACTGAACTTGCACTCCATATATTCTGTCTTTGATCGACTTAGGCGAAGACCTTTAGATTCCAACACTTCTCTCCAAAGGTTAAGCTTCGCATTTATCCCTTCTTGAGTTTCATCTATCAACACTATATCGTATACGAAAAGCATACACCAAGGTATATCATCTTGAACATGTCCCGTTAACTCATCCATTACCAATGCAAAAAGGTAAGGACTTAAGGATGAGCCTTGATATAACCCTATAGCTATGGGGAAGCTTTCGGTTTGTCTTTTATGAGTTCTTACAGCAGTCTTTGCTCCATTATACATATCCTTTATAACTTGGATATATGTTACTCGTACTCCTTTCTTCTCTAAAATCCTCCAAAGAATGTCTCTTGGGACCCTATCATATGCTTTTTCCAAATCTATAAAGACCATATGTAAATCCTTTTTCATATCTCTATATCTTTCCATCAATCTTCGTAAGAGATAGATTGCCTCCATGGTTGAGCGCCCTGGCATGAACCCGAATTGGTTGTCCGAAACCCGTGTCTCTTGCCTCAATCTATGCTCAATGACTCTCTCCCAGAGCTTCATTGTATGACTCATTAGCTTAATACCCTTATAGTTCATGCAATTTTGTACGTCGCCCTTATTCTTGTAGATAGACACCAAAGTGCTCTTTCGCCACTCATTTGGCATCTTCTTCGTTTTCAAAATCCTATTGAAAAGGTCTGTGAGCCATGCTATACCGACATCTCCCAAGACTTTCCACACTTCGATCAGTATATCATCTGGGCCCACTGTTTTTCTATGCTTCATCTTCTTCAAAGCTACAACCACTTCTTCCTTCCTAATGCAGCGGTAAAAGGAGTAGTTTCTGCACTCTTCTGAGTTACTCAACTCCCCCATAGAAGTACTCATTTCATGTCATTCATTGAAAAGATTATGAAAATAACATCTTCATCTGTCTTTGACCGCTTTCTCTGTAGCAAGAACCTTTTCATTCTCATCCTTGAAGCACCTCATTTGGTTTAGGTCCCTTGTCTTCTTTTCCCTTACTCTAGCCAGTTTATAGATATCCGACTCTCTTTCTTTGGTATCTAGTCACTTATACATATCATCAAAAGCCACTAGCTTAGCTTCTCTCACCGTTTTCTTCGTCTCCTGCTTCGCTATTCTATACCTTTCACCGTTTTCATCAGTCATATCCTTGTATAAGGCTTTATAACATTCCTTCTTAGCCTTCACCTTTGTTTGTACCTCCTCATTCCACCGCCAAGATTCCTTTTGGTGTGGAGCAAAGCCCTTGGCCTCTCCTAATACCCCTTTTGCTACTTTTTGAATACAACTAGCCATGGAATCCCACATTTGGCTAGCTTCCCCCTCTCTATCTCCCACGCATTGGGTGATTACTTTCTCTTTGAAAATTGCTTGTTTTTCTCCTTTTAGATTCCACCATCTAGTCCTTGGGCACTTCAAGGTCTTGTTCTTTTTTCTCTCTCTTTTGATATGCACATCCATCACCAACAAGCGATGTTGATTAGCCAAGCTCTCTCCCGGTATAACTTTGCAATCCTTACAAGTTATACGATCCCCCTTACTCATTAGAAGAAATCTATTTGTGTTTTTGCTGACCCACTCTTGTAGGTGATCATATGTTCTTCTCTCTTCTTAAAGAAGGTGTTGGCTAAGAAGAGGTCATATGCCATTGTAAAATTCAAGATGGCTTCCCAATCCTCGTTTCTCTCCCCAAAACCATGGCCACCATGAAAACCTTCGTAGTTGCCTGTCTCCTTGCCTACGTGTCCATTTAAATCTCCTCCTATAAATACCTTTTCCGTCTGAGCAATTCCTTACACCAAGTCTCCAAGATTTTTCCAAAATTTCTCCTTCAAACTCGTATCCAACCCTGCTTGAGGTGCGTACGCACTAATCACGTTGATGAGTTCTTGTCTTATTACAATCTTGATTGCCATAATTCTATCTCCTACCCTCTTGACATCTACAACATCTTGTGTTAAGGTCTTATCCCCGATGATGCCAACATCGTTTCACGTTCTATTTGTGCTCGAATACCAAAGTTTAAAACTTGAGTTTTCTAGATCCTTTGCCTGAAGACCAACCCACTTAGTTTCTTGTAGGCACATAATACTTATCCCTCTCCTCACCATAACTTCCACTACTTCCATAGATTTTCCCATTAAGGTTCCTATATTCCACGTTCCTAAACGTATTCTACTCTCTTGAACTTTACCCTTCTGTCTTAACTTCTTCACCCTCCCCCGTCTAATAAGATCAAAGTACTTCTTTTGTAAGTCCTGTGTAAAGTTGATAGGAGCATATGCTCCCAAACAACTTTGAGTGGAGTCGTTCAAAAAGAAGTTTCTATGGCCCTCTTGCTCATTTAACACTACATCCGGGTGCCGATGAAGATACAGCGACCTTTGCTCACTTGTCACTGTGCTTGGGCCACACAGCGCGCCACTTACGGGTGATGCCCTAGTTTTAGCTCAATTTCGTTCTGAATTCATTTTATAAGGATTCGACGTAACCTAGGAGTGCCAGCTGTCGACTACCTGACGCCCTCCCCCTCCTCCTTTATCTGGGCTTGGGACGTGCAATGTAAGATAAACTTACACAGGCGGAGTTTGTAGATTTACTTAGCATTATATATTTTTTTGGGTTATAATTATGTTTCCCGTTTGGTTCATACCGCAGAATTCAGTGAATTCACAACATGACAACGCAAACCTTATGACACATTACCAGTAAACTAAAAGAAAAAAAAATGAAAAAAGAAATAAAAAACGAAAATAAAAAAGCAAAAAAAAATGCTTGCTTTCATACTTCCGGATCCCCAACGCACATTACCAGTAAAACTAAAAGAAAAAAAAAAGAAAAAAGAAACGAAAAACGAAAATAAAAAAAGGAAAAAAAATGCTTGCTTTCATACTTCCCTAACGCAAGCCTTCATACTTCTACTTCACCAAATTGCACACCTGGGCACAGGAATCCTAACTAGAAACACAAAATTATCTTTATCCAAATCCTTGTTTTCCTCCAAATTGCACATCTGCTGTGGCTTTCTTTAGGTAATTTCTGAACGGCCGGTGCCTGAATCTTACTCAACTCCTCGTTTTCCTCCAAATCGCTGTGGCTCTCTTTAGGTTATTTCTGAACGGCCGGTGCTTGATCGTACTCAAGTCCTCGTTTTCCTCCAATTCGCACATTTGGTGTGGCTTTCTTCAGGTATTTGATTTTTATATATGTTTTTTTTGGTGTTCTTATTTGGTGGCTCGCTTGGATAATGGAAAACCATGTGAGACAAAATGAACCATTTGCTGATACTTAATCGTTTTTGGTGCTCTTAATTGTTTCTACGATTTTCTGGTACTCAATTGTTTGGTGGAATTTTCTGTGTGGTCTAATATATAATAGAAATAAAACAACAAGTAATTGAAAAACATGGGACAAAGATTGAACCGTTTTGTTTCTACGATTTGGCTGGTTTGGAAGGAAGTTCCTTGATTGGTTTGAGAACATTCGGGAAGAGGAAAAGAGAGAAGCACTTGCCAGAGAAGAGGCGCCGAGATATTAAACAAAGGTCTTTTGGAGAATGTGTGTGTACCAAATACGCCTCTAGAAAGATCAGAAGTGGTCCGAGCTGTCGAAGGACCCAGTCTCAAGGGGCAAGCTTCCCGATGTCAAAGTGTCAAGTCCCGAGGGAGATTGAACTCTTTTGTTTCTACGATTTGGCTGGTACTCAATTTGTTTGGTGAAATTTTATTTATGGTCTTGAGGTAACGTCAAGGACAATGTTTAGGCATGTGACCCTTCCCATAGGCTACTTATTGATTGGAAGTTCACAATAGAAACTGTTTTGAAGCTAACAGACTTGCAGGTTAGGAGGGGTGCAATGCATAAGTGTAAGTCATGAATGCCAACTTATCATCCTTCCAATATTATATCAATTGTAATGGAGCCAGCATGAAAAAAGTAAATTAATCACCAGTATGTGCTCTCTTTTTTGACAGAATTGTCTAATTAGCAAATCTGAGATTGTAACAGAGGACCATGGAGTTTTGAGTTGCCTTTCCTACTATATTTCTCTCATAATTTATGTATAGTATGAATCAATTTGTTTCGTGCAATTTTCTATAGTATGAATAAAAGAACAAGTATAAGTCTCTAGCAACATATGTTGCAGGATTTCAGTAGCAAACTTCAAATGGAAATCATTGAAATGAAACAAAATTCTATTCAAAATAGCCGTTAGTGAATAATCCACTTCAATGTAGATCACATCTGGTTTTAGTTGGTTTGTGAATTTTGGGATATTAAGTTGGATCTTTACGAAAGTTTTTGTTTGATTGTCTTAATTCACTAACCTTATTATGTTCTTAATTGTTTCTACGATTTGCTGGTACTCAATTATTTGGTGGAATTTTCTGTGTGGTCTAATATATAATAGGAATAAAACAACAAGTAATCGAAAGACATGGGAGAAAGATTGAACCGTTTTGTTTCTACGATTTGGCTGGTACTCAATTTGTTTGGTGAAATTTTATTTATGGTCTTGAGGTAACGTCAGGGACAATGTTTAGGCCCGTGACCCTTCCCATAGGCTGCTTATTGATTGGAAGTTCACAATAGAAACTGTTTTGAAGCTAACAGACTTGCAGGTTAAGAGAGGTGTAATGCATAAGTGTAAGTCATGAATGTCAGCTTACCATGCTTCCAATATTATATCAACTGTAATGGAGCCAGCATGAAAAAAGTAAATTAATCACCAGGATATGTTCTTTTTTTTTATACAGAACTGTATAATTAGGAAATCTAAGATTGTAACAGAGGAACATGGAGTTTTGAGTTGACTTTCCTACTATATTTCTTTCATAATTTATGTCTAGTATGAATTAATTTGTTTGGTGCAATTTTCTTTGTAGTCTAACATATATAATATGAATAAAAGAACAAGTATAAGTCTCTAGCAACATATGTTGTAGGATTTCAGTGGCAGACTTCAAATGGAGTTCATTGAAATGAAACAAAATTCTATTCAGAGTAGCCGTTAGTGAATAAGCCACTTCAATGTAGATCACTTCTGGTTTTAGTTGGTTTGTGAATTTTGGGATATTAAGTTGGATCTTTATGAAAGTTTTTGTTTGATTGTGTCAATTCACTAATCTTATCGTGTAATCATATCTCTTATAATTTCATACATGCTTGTAGGTAAAAATGAACAAAGAATGGGTGCATCTAAATAAGACGACCAATTAATACTTGATTGGCAGGCGCGCAATCATTAGTAAAGCTTTAGACGTTGTTGCCTTTCAAGGAAAAATTAAGTGGCTCTGTCGGCGTTGTTGCTAAATGTTTTATCATGATGCATTTGAAATCGATGAACACCTCTATGTCGACGGTATGGATCCCCATTACACAGATATACCTTGGGTTGAACATGGTGAACATGTGCATAGTTCTAATAACATATCAAGTCCAACTACTGAAGCTCATAATGAAAGAAGCCCTGAAAATTTCATGGCAGCGATGCTTCATGATGTTTTCAGTAACTATGTGCATATGGATGAGTCATGTTGGTGAATCTTTTTTTGCGTGTAACGAAACAATTGATGTACACTAATTCGACAACATTCTGCGAGAAGCAGACGGAGAATTATATCCAGGTAGCCGGAAGAAAAGTTGGATTTTGTGGTGAAATTATATCAGTCAAAATTGTTATATGGAATGAGTGATGCCGCATTTGGTTCAGTGCTGACACTAATAAGAGAGCATTTTCCTATGTGTGAGACTCTTCCTCTAAATTTGTACCATACAAAGAAGATTATCTGGGCTTTGGGGTTGGATTACCAGAACATAAATGCGTGTGTAAATGCCATCGTTTGTGCAAAGTGTGGCGCTAGTAGATATAAGCAAAAGAAGGGAAATTCAGGAACGCTCCAATGTACCAAGGTACCAAAAAAGGTTTTACGCTACTTTCCCATAGGTCTTAGACTACGAAGGTTGTACATGTCTCGTTACACAGCTGAGTCAATGATATGGCATTCAGAGATTAGAACTGACGATGGTGTTTTGAGGCATCCTACTGATTCTCCGGCATGGAAGCATTTGGATAATACATATCCAAATTTTGCAAGGGAGTGTCGCAATGTCCGTCTTGGGCTTGCAAGTGACGGATTCAATTCATTTGGTATGCATGGCAAACCCCACAGCACGTGGCTTGTTGTAGTTGTAGTTTATAATCTTCCGCCTTGGATGTGCATGAAACAACCTTATATCATGATGTCCTTCCTAATTCCAGTAAAAAACAGTATCAGTAATGCAATTGATGTTTTCGTACAGCCGTTAATTGATGACTTGCAGCATTTATGGACGACAGGTTTGCGAACATATGATAGTCACCATCAAGAAACCTTCACTATGCGTGCTGCCTTGTTGTGGACTATCAATGACTTTCCTGCTTATGCCATGCTCTCAAGATAGAGCACTAGTGGTGAGAAAGCTTGTTCGACTTGTGGTGATGACACCGATTCTTTACGACTTAAACATGGGAAAAAGTTTGCTTTCATGGGACATAGACGATGGCTCTCGATGTCACACAGGTATCGGAGATATAAAAAAAACTTTTAACGGATCTCAAGAATATCGAAACCCCCCTAAAGCAAGAACTGCCATGGATTGTTTATTGGAAGTGACGAGATTGACCTTCAGATTTGGCAAGGGTGCAAGGGTAAGTGGTTGTAAGTAGGGGTGGAATGATGATGGACACGTTGTCGGTTAGTGGACAAAAAAGACTATATTCTATGAATTGCCTTACTAGAAGGATCTCCTACTACGGCATAACTTGGATGTCATGCATATAGAGAGAAATGTAGCTGAAAATGTTATTGGCACTCTTTTGGAAATTGAAGGGAAGACTAAAGATGGTATTAGGGCTAGGGCTGATCTCGTAGAGTTGGGCATTAGGTATGATCTCCATCCACGGGCAGGAGGTGCTCGTACAAAGCTACCAGCGGCGGAATACAATATGAAACCTAAGGAGAAAAGAATGTTGTGCCAGGTTTTGGAATCAATTCCGGTGCCAGACAACTACTCTTCTAATATTAGCAACTGTGTTAATATTCAATAAGAAAAGTTAATTGGCTTGAAAAGCCATGATTATCATATGCTGATGCAAGTTTTCCTCCCTATTGCAATACGAAAAGTGTTACTGAAATCGGTTGTTACAGTGTTGTTAGAGTTAAGCAGATTTTTTCGACACCTTTATTCAAAAACTGGAAGTGAAGAATTGTTCAATGGCTTGTCAAAAAGCATTGCCTTAACTCTATGCCATCTGGAGAAGCTATTTCCGCCATCATTCCTTACTGTTATGGTACACTTGATAATTCACCATGCGGATGAAGCTGCTGTTGCTGGTCTGGTCCCATACCGATGGATGTACCCCATTGAAAGGTGGCAATTTCGTAAAACACCTACTCAATTCACTTTGTAATTTTATTATTTGTTTTTCGTTATTGCCTTTTGCTTAAAGATTTTTGTTGGTGTAAACAGGTACTTACATCTTCTAAAATCGTATGTGCGCAACAAGAGTCAGCCAGAAGGATGTATTACAGTGGCTGTTAATTTGGATGAGTGTGTGTCATTTTGCTCCATGTATATGGAGGACTCTATTGTTACCTGTCGCAATAGGCCTGGACGTAACTATGATGTGATGCAAGGTGATGCACGACAAGGACTTCCTCTATTTGGTAGCCAAGGCAAACCAGTAAGCCCTGTTGAAACTGTTTTACTAGAACGCCCGAAGTTTGAAATGGCTCATCGTTATGTCCTAGTAAATTGTCCTCAAATGGCAGAATACTTAAGGTACGATTATAACAATGCCATTACCTTAGTACACGTTTGATGGACTAGCTTGGATTCGGAATTGATTTATGTGTTGGTCTTGTAGGAGACATATGTCACATGTAATTTCCACTCGTGGCAGAAGAACTACTATATATGATGCAGAAAGAGAAGCCTTAGATAGTTTTCCTCAGTGGTGTCAGGATAATGTAGCTTATATTCTTATGAAGTTTTAGTATTACATGTAGCACTCAAAAAGGTGTATTTTTGTAACTACGATTTAATTCAATGCAGGTACATAACATAGGGGCAAATGATGATGTAGCTATTAAAGACGATCTACGTGCATTGGTTGCTAGACCGATGCAATGGGTAAACCATTATACCACATACATCATGAATGGAAATCGATTTAAGGTTGCTTTTGCTGATCAACATGCACGAACCCAAAATAGTGGTGTTTTTTTAGCTTCGGAAGTTAGTAGTTTTGCTACTACTGTCGACATGAATCCAAGGTACAAAGATGTGGATTATTATGGTGTTGTGACAGACATCATTGAGTTAGATTATCACAATGGTTGGAAGGTTATACTGTTTGATTGTGATTGGTTTGATGTCAAGAGCAAAAACTTTCGTCCTAAGAAGGATGAGTTTGGGTTCACTTTAGTTAATTGTGAACATCGTTTACCCCCGGATGACTATTCATACTGGGGTCACAAGCAACACAAGTATTTTATGTTCAAGATCCTATTGACACTGATTGATTTGTTGCTACCAAGACAAAGCCACTAGACGTTTACAACATGCTCGATATAGAGATAGAAGACCACAACACAGCTCAAGATATAGAAAGCACATCAGGGGATGATGATATAGTTCAAACAAGACCGGATGTTGCAGAAATTGTTATTACGGAACGATTATCAGACTTGTAATGATCAGGAACTTATATCTACTATGTAGCTTGGTCATGTATTTTGTTATGTAAGCTATTACATTAAGGACAAAGGGGTTTAAACGTTTTTTTTTTTTTTTTTTCCTCCTTGGTCATATCTAATTAAACTATGGTGTGGGTAGATAATGCAACTAATATGTGATGCAGGTAGGCAATGCAATAAATCATGTTGGTTCAATAATAAGCAACATAAACATAAGATTAATCAGGACGTGGAGACTAGTGGAAGCATGGTCAACTGATGGATAGTCTAGTTTTGGTCCAAGTCATAACTTAGTAGCGGGAAAGAAAAAAGAGTAACTTCACAAAGCAAACAATTATCAGTTGGAGGTAAAAATCAATTTAAAAAATAGGGTCCCAATATATGCGTCCAAGAGAATCCCGAGCTCACTATCTGTTGGAAATTTTGAGTAGAAATTTCTTTGTCCCACATTGACCATTCCCAAAAAGTTTCCACACTTTATAAGGCTTTGTCCCTTATAGAAAGTAATTGGAGTAATGGACTTGGAGAATAAAATTGG